>JAADYB010000577.1:0-17336 GCA_023338075.1 Phytopythium litorale
AGTGGTGGTGGCCGGAGCAGTGGTGGCCGGAGCAGTGGTGGCCGGAGCAGTGGTGGCCGGAGCAGTGGTGACAGGGGCGGTCGTCGCGGGCGCGGTCGTCGCGGGAGCGGTCGTCGCAGGAGCAGTTGTGGCAGGTGCCGTGGTGGCGGGGGCGGTTGTGGCTGGAGCAGTCGTCGCAGGAGCAGTCGTTGCCGGAGCGGTGGTCTCGGGGGCAATGGTCTCGACCGAGTAGCTGCCCGAGCTCGACGCGTCCTCTTCGTCCGAAGACGCGCTGTCGCTGCCGCTGTCGCTGTCGTCGTCGGGAATGGCGTCGCAGGCGGTGTCGAGGCTGGTGATCTGGTCCATGAGCACGATGTCCCCCGAGAGCGTGCAGTTGGTGGTGTTGAAGGTGCTGCTCTCGATGAGCACCGAGAGGATGGTGACGCAGTCGTCCGAGTCGCACACGCTCTGCACCTGCTCGGACACGGTGCCTGCCTTGATGCTGGCGAGGTCGATGGTCGCGGACAGCGCGGCGCTGAAGTCCGTGTTGGTCAGGCACGACACGAGCTGCGAGTCGACGTTCAGCCCCTTGTACGCGTCGCTGAGCGCGCTGCTGGAGCACTCGCTTTGCGCGTGGGCGGCCGCGGCCAGCAGCGCCGCGGAAACGACCGTCGCAGTCCAGCGCATGGTGGTGTGCATCGGTGGTCTAGTCTATCAAGTCGGTCTTCGCCTCCGCCCGTCGAGATGGAAATGGCCAGCCCGCGGCCGGGTGTGGCCGCCGGCGGCCTCGCGTGCCGAACATGCCGGCCCCACTATGCGACGGCGACACCGAGCCACACAGGCGGGTGGGAGTTGTTCAAAATGCGATCGTGGCATAGCGCGCGGCATACAAACGTCAAGTGAGGAGCCGAGGAAAGCGCGGCACCAGCTGTTGCGCGCGCAGAAGCGGCGCAGAACCAGCTTCCTTTACGGAACGCGCGCGCGACTGGACCGGATACCTGTCAGGATCGCACTTTAGCGGGGAGAGTGGACATCTTCTGACTCTCCGAGTCGGACCAGGTTCGTAACTGCTCGCACCGGACACTTTCGACAATATCTGTTAATAGCACCCACGAGTCTCACTGCAAATACCCCAGGATACAAATCCACGCCTTGGGCGTCTCAAGCACAGCTGCGGATCTTCAGAAGCCTCTCGTGCGCTCGGGGTGCATCCCGATGGGGATGCGGTCGGCACCGGTGGCGGTGGTGCAGAGCATCAGTCCGGGCAGCAAGTGACAAACGCGATGGACAAGCCCGCTCGTGTTGAATGTATACCGTCTGTCCGCGTGCTCATACGCCCTGGTCCTGCCTGGCCTTGATCTGCCGCTTGGGCTTGCCCAGCTCGCACTGGTTGACGTGCTGGGCGAAGCGCAGCGAGCAGAGGCTCTCGCTGGCCGACTCGGGCGTGGGCGACAGGTTCACCATCATGAGCGTCTTGCCGTCGCCCGACAGACTGCTCTGGAGCAGATACGTCAGCTTCGAGTTGCGGAACGGGATCTACCGAGACAAGCGATCAAGTGAGGCGTCAGTGCATGGCACAAAGTGGTCCCGACCTCGCGATAGACTGCATCGGCACTCACATGGGCCGACTTGTTGCCGATGGCGGCGAACACGTCCGCGAGGCAGCTCAGGCTCTTGTTGATGGCCTGCGTCTCCTTCAGCCGCTCGCCGCTCACGTTGGAGCGCGACGCACGCTCGCTGCCGGCCAGATCCACCAGGTTGAGCTTGCCATCCAGCGTAATGCCCTGCGACTCGTTCACGCCCTGCACGTGCAGCGTGAAGACACTGTGCGAGCGCGACGACTGTGCGTTCATGTCGGTGCACGCCACGCTGCGGGCTCGGCTCGCGCGTTCCATCAGCACCTCCACCTGGTCGATGGACGACACGTCCACCAGCGTCAGGTCCGGGACGCAGATGGAGCCGCGCGCGTCCTTCTTGATGGCCAATTTCTTGTCCCCGGCGGCCTCGGCCTTAGGCACCAGCAGATCCTTCAGCGTCTCGTTGTAGATCTCCAGAAACGACACCTGCGTCGTGTAACTCCAGCCCTGCTCCTGCAGGTGCTCGCACTCGCCCAGCACCTTCTCGATCGCGCGGGGGATGATGCCGCGCATCTGTCCATTCCCGCTGCCTTGCATCTGCATACCGGGACCGCCATAAGCTCCTTGTTAGTCATCAGCAAGTGAGGCAGCACTACTTCAACCCGCGAGACGCACCGTGTGGGTCTTGCCCGAGCCCGTTTGCCCGTACGAGAACAAGCACACGTGGTACCCGTCGAGCGCCGACTGCACAAACTCGGCCACCTCCTCGAACACGGCGTCCTGCCCTGCCGACGGCGCGAATACCTTGTCGAACGTGAACGCGTACGTGTCTAGTTCGGATGACGAGCTCTTGCCTGGCCGCTGCAGCTTGAGCGTTTGCCCGTCGAAGTCGCACGAGATCACTGGCGACGTCACTTCGGGATCGCAGCGGTCCGAAGGCAAGAACGGACGCGCGCGCGCAAACACCCGCACGTTGCCTCGCAGTTCCTGCAACCACACACACCAAACAAACGTCACGTGTTGATCTACGACATTCCAACACTGCTCCAGCAAGCGTACCTGGATCGTGTTGTGCATCATTCGTCGGAGCTTGTCGCCTTGCCGCAGCTTCTCCTGCAACTCCTCGATCTCGTGGTCCTTCTCTGCCATCGTCTGGATGCCTTGGTTCGACAGTTCCTTCAGGCGGAGACGCAGCACGTCGGCCTCCCTCTTGACATCGCATAGCTCCTCCAAGTCGCTGTCTCGAACGCTGTTGGCGCGCACGCGAAGGGTGCTCACTTCGCTCTCGAGCCTCACTCGCTCCTCGTTGAGCTGGTCAACCTGCGTCTGAAGCTTCGCCTTCTCCGTCTTGTGCTTCTCCTCGAGCACCACGAGTTTTTGCGCGCCGGTAGTCTTCGTGTCGTCATTCGCGATTTGCAATCGCTTCATCTCCGACTTGACCGCCTCCAGTTGAGCATTCACGGCAACGTGTTCCGTTCGCATCTCGCGCAGCTGGTTCTCCAGCATCTGCCGCACGCCGACCTCGACACTCGTCTTGCGTGAGGATTCTTGCAGTTGGGTCTCCACCTCCTTGAACTCTCCGCGCAACTGCTCAACTGTCCGCTCGAGCGAGTTCCTCGCAGTTATCGCAGCCTGGTCAAAGAGCAAAACAAACACATTGTGTTAGTCTGTCATCGGCACACAAGCAGTTGCTTCGGTGCGCATAGTTCCTTACAAGAAGCTGCTTCTGCAAGTCGTTGATGGTGTTCTCGCTGACCGCCTCCTTTCTCTCCAGATCCCGGATTGTCAGCTGGAGCGCGTCGACCTTGTCCGCAAGATCCTTCTTCTCAGTCTCCACCTTGGAGCTGGCTGACGCTGTGAACTTCTGGATCTCCGTCATACTCTTCACCAAGTTCGTCAGCTCTTCATCGCGTTGCTTCAGCTTGTCCTTCAGCTCCGCGGTTTCGCTGCTCCCTCCGCTCAGCCGGATCTCCAGAGACTTGTTTTGCGCCTCTAGTGTGCATTTGTCCATCTCGGTCTGTGTTCGTCGGTCTCGCTCCAGCTTGAGCTCTGCTTCGATTGCACTGACACGCTCTTTGTGGCTATCGCGCTCGCGAATCGAGGTCGCAATCTCCTCTCGGGCACGACTCAGCTTCTCTTGCAATGATTCGAGCTCGTGGCTCTTCCTGCACAACATCACAGCAGATCAAAAATCCGGGTTAGAAAGTGAGCGTCGCGAGAGAATCGGAAGTGGCGTCGGCCTACGAACCGCTTTTCCTCCTCCAAGTCCTTCTTCTGGTAAAAGTGCTCGAGTTCCTTCTTCTTCTCCTCAAAGTACTGAGCGCGATCGGACATCCGAGCTTCGTGTGCCTTGAGCTCCAGCTCGAGCTGATCGTTCTTCTTCTGAGTTTGCTGAAGCTGCTCCTGCACGGCGTCCAGTGTCTCCTGCAGCTTTGCCTTGCCACTCAACGCCTCCGCTTCAGACTTCTGCAGGCGCGCATTGGTGTTCTGGATCTCTCGGAACTGGACTTGCATGCGCTCCAGCTCGAGTGTCAACTGGCTGTTGTCTCGCGCAGTCTCCTCAAGCGCAGATAGCCGCCGCTCGAGCGTCACCCGCTCGGATACGATGGCATTGTCCATGGCCGACGTCAAAATCCCGAACTGCCGGATCTATCCGATGTGGATGTCAAGCACAAGCATGATTGCGGCTCCAGTCAGTTCTACATTCTTGAATGACGAGCGCTTCTTCGACCGAGGCTCCCAGCGTACCTCAGCGGAGACGCTCTTGAGTGCCGCCTTGAGCCGCCGGATGTAGCCCAGCTGCTCCTCCTTCTGCGCGCGCGCGTTGAACTTGTCCGCCTTGGGCACGAACGCGAGCAGCTTGTCGATGTCCTCGAGCTTGTCGCCGCCAAAGCTGCTCGTGAACGCGTCGTGAACCTGCGTGACCGGCGCCACCGTGGCTGGGGCGTCGCCCATCCCTCTCACTGTCGGGTCGTTGTTCTCCTTGCCGCTGCTGGTGCGCTCGCCGGCTGTGCTCCCATGGCCTGCGTCCGCGCGCGTCACCGACGGCTTCCTCACTGACGTGAAGGGCCGGTGATGCGCGATGGACGACCCCGCCGGCGGAATGGCCTTGCGCACCGACGCAAGCGACGAGACGCTGCCGGCCCGCTGCTTGAGCGCGTTCCTGCAGCTCGAGCGCGGCCCCTCCGCGGTCGTCTCGGGCTCCTGCTTGATCTGCGTCAGTCCAAGCCGCAGCAACCGTCAGCACGGCTTGGCCGCCCCCGGCTGCGGCCCATCCGCGTGCTCACCTTGCCTGCCTCGCGCTGCGGCAGGTCCTCCGACTGGTTGCTCGCCGCCCCTTTCGCCAGCGACGCCCCGCGGAAGCCGAAGCCGAAGCGGCTCACCGCGCCCGCGGGCGGCCCCGCGCTCTCCATCACTGCCAGTCTCGGCGCTTTGCCGCCCACGCGCCGCCCCACCGCCGCGTACGAGAGCGAGGCGCTATTTCCGGCGGCCACCGCCGGCAGCCCGCCGTGCTTGCGTTTCGTGCCCATCGCCGAGTTCCTGAGGCCGTTACCGCGCGCTCGCGCTGGTCGGGCACGCAGACAACCACCAGCAATTGCCGCCGTCAAGGGAGTGCTGGTGGCGGCTCGCGCGCTAAAGATAGGGCCGCGCGCTTCCTCCTCCTTCCTCGCTTCCTCGCTCGCTGCGGTTTTGGCGTCGACGGGGTTTGAACGTTCAAAAAAGAAGCAAGTGGCAGACTGTTGTGTGCGCTTTGCCTGCATGAATTGTTGTCATCTCTATATTAGTTTATTGTATGGCTCAATCTGACACTGATCGAGTTTAATGTACCTCCATTGTTTTGAAAAGGTATTGAAAATAGTAAAACATGACTGGACGCTCTTACTTGCGGGAAGCGATTCCTGGGATGCTGTTCCCGCCAAAACCAAGCGACAGTGAAGCTACAATATACCGCGAAAGTGCGTCGTAAGCCTCACCAAACTTGGTTTCAGTAAGAATCAGCAAGCATTCATAAACTTTCGAGGCGACTCCCATCGCGGAGCCAACATCTTCAAGTGCTGAGATGCTGTTGGTGATGGCACGAAGCGGCGGCGACCACTTTGAACTGGAGAATTGGAGTGTGCCGCGTGTGGGCGACCCAGTAGCTCGCGACGGGGTTGGCGGGTGGAGCACTGTTCCTCGTCGCGCCGTGCGCATCGGACGACTGCCTTCGAGCCTGGCAAACGCACATGCGCAAGAATATGATATCGTGATGCCTCGACGCAGGAGCTGTTGCAGAATTCGGCATGCGAGCGTTGGTACAGCGCGTGCTGAGAGCTCGCAGTTCTTTCTTCCCGGCTAAAGCGCCACTACGACACACGGAAGGATATCATCAACCCGATTTACACTTGGCTGCAGGTACTGCCTGCCTTCCCGAGTGCACTGGGGTTGCGCAGCGCTCGCTCCACGCCAGCCTCGATCTCCTCGCCCCAATCTCCGCGCTCGAGAGAGGCGGCGCTTGGCAGGTCACTCACTGGACAGCCAGCCCGCGCTTGGCCTGTGTCTTCACGGCAGGTCCCACCGCCACACGGTCGCGTCGTCCGAGCAGCAGATAATTGTGCGGCCGGTCTTGCTGAACGCGATCTGGCGGATCGTACTTTTGCAGCTAGCGTGCGTGAGCTTGCACAGCGCGCGCTCCGACTCGGCGTCCAGGTCGAAGACGCTCACGGCCCCCTTCTTGTTGCCCACCGCGAGCACCTCAAGCTGCGAGTCCAGGCCGAACTTGAGGAACCACAGGTCCGCGTCCTTGTAATGGTACTCGCGCAGGATCGTCACGGCGTCCTTGCCGCGCGATGGGTTCGGCTTCCAGAACACCACTTTGTTGCCTGTCGATTTGGACAAGATGAGGTCGCCCACGAGCCGCACACAGTCGACGTAGTCCGCGTGCACTTTGCTCGTTGCGAACGCAGGGAACTGGATGAACTTGGTATCGAACGGCCGGTCGGCGGGACGGGGCTCCGTGTACGACTTGCGGATCGCCGTCTGCACGACCTCGTCCTCGAGGTCCCACACCTTGATCGTGTTGTCCATGCCGGCAGAGACGAAGCACGAGCCCTTCAGATGCACGTCGAGACTCAGAACGTCGTCGCGGTGCCCGAGGTGGCCAGCAAAGATGGCCACACACACACCGGTGAGCGAGTTCCACAAGCGGATGGACTCGTCCTTGCCTGCCGACAGCAGCAGGCTCGGGTCGACGGGGTGGAATTTGAGCTCATTCACCGAGTTCCCGTGGCCAGAGAGCACTGTCACGACCGACTGCGTGATGCAGTTGATCACCTTGATGTGGCCGCGCAAGCCTGCGGCGGCCAGCAGCGGAGACCCCGTGAGCACGTCGACCGTCCACGCCGCCGTGAAGTACTGCTCCTCTTGGTCGCCGTCGCAGTAGACTTGGATCACGTCCAGACCTCCGTTCTCGAGGCACTCGTACACTGTGATCTGCCGCGGCGCGCACCTGTGTCAGTGGCGAGAGTCGACGACGAACGGACATGCACGCATGCAGGGCAGTACACGCACTCGGTTCCCGCCGACGGCCGCGAACACACGCTCGTAGATGGGCAGCACGTCGCAGAAGGCGACGCAGTAGATGGCGCTGGCGTGGTCCTCGCGCGAGTAGGCTGCTCACACGGACACCAGGCGGTCAGCACAGGCTCACAGCTCCGAGCCGAGCGAGGCAGACAGAGAGACGCGCACGTACACGAGAATCGGTAGCCCTTCTTGCGCAGGCGCGGAAGTAGCGACACCGCCGCCGACTGGTCGCTCGAGTCGGACGCGGCTGTCAGGTCGATCGCGGGTGGCGGCGGGGCCATCGCATTGGCTGCGGCTGCGGCTGCGGCCGGCGCCACTGGAGGAGAGGCCGCTGTCATGGGATCACCCGGCGCACTCATGGCTCGACGACCTCGAGGATGAAGACGGTCTGTCGGTTGACTGTGGTGCGCCAAAATGACGGTACCGGATGCATCCGGCAAAATACGAAAGAGTACCGCGAACCTCATTCGGGTTTGAGCGCAAGAAAAAAAACATTCTTTAATACTTTATTAAAACATGATCGCGTTTCTCAGATGACAAAAACAACAGGTTCCTTGTCCTGGAGACACCGTGATTTGAACCATTCAAACCCAAGAAACCAGGTGAGAGTCGAAAGAGAACCGACCAATGCGAGCGCTCTGTTCCTCATTCTTGTTCGTGTTCACTGGGCACCTGCCAAAACGTCCTCACTTGTGCGAAACGATGACGGCATGCGCTCGAAACAATTTTATAAGCTCGATATCAGTTATTGTGTAGGAGTTTGCAAATTTACGCTCATAACACACTCAAAACCTGTATCTCGTTAGGAAGCATTCCGTTCCTCAATAATAAACCCAAGTATATATCATCCAAGATTCCAAATAAGGTGCACGCACGCAAACATACCCTCATTTTACAAAGACTGGATCCAAGTCTCAATAAACTAATGAATTTATGCAAGATGCATACAACGACTCCCGAAAAAATTGTGGGGAATTTTTGTATTAGAGACAAACTTTGCAGAACTTGTGAAACCCACGAACAATAGCACCATACAACAGGACAAAGCTTCCCGTGTCTGCATCCAGCCTCCAAATCAGGTACCCCTGAACGCCCCGCGGCGCGAGCGTCTAAACACAGCGTTCAAGGCCACCCGAGCTCTTTTGATGGACATGTACTATCCCGAGCTGGGTCGGGCTGGACCCGTCCAGGCCAATACATAACAATATGCACCCCACAACGTAGCTAAAGCTATGAAGGCGCATTAGTTGTCGAGCAAGAGCTGTCCGCCAACTCCGCGAGAGTCGGAAATTGTGACGGGGTCAACCCCCGTTGCACGCCTCCGTTCCCCCCAGAGGTACGAGGTTACATTTACGGTTACATTTGTAGGTTACGGTTCCATGTGTTGCTAGGTTACGGTCATACGCCGGGCACAGAGGCGGCGTGGTGTCGTGTCACTCTGCTTTTGGCTGAAAAGGGGACGCAGCCCCATACCACTCGGTCCCTCAAAAGTTTGTGCATAACAATTGAGTAGTCGTCTGGAAAATGTTTGTGCAATCGTTGATTGGCCAAAAGGTTCCCCGCCAGTGGAAACTACTGGCTGGATATTCCCTTTATAAACCAATGAAATCATAATTCATTTTGGGCTCCACCCGGAAGGTCAGTTCGGGACGCAATGGAGAGAGAACGAGCGACTGAGCTGACGCGGACGGAGCACGAAGCCGTCGTGCACTTCCTGTGCGCGAGAGAGAGCGACGGCAAGCTACTGCGTGGAAGCATGGGTGCGGCCTCGAAGTTTTTTGGCTTGCATTGAAATACTGTGGGCACTATATGAACCGGGCGGGGCGATCTATCAAGCAAGGAGAAGGGCAGAGTCGGCCGGAAGAAAAACCACGATATCCGCAAGGTGGAATCAAGGATGGAAGAGGTGGAGCCGCGCCTGCGTCAGACCATCAGGTCGACAGCAGCGAAGGTCGGCGTCCCCAAGACGACGTTGAGGCGCATGGTCAAGGAGAAGTACTTCAGGCGCGCTTCCTCTCGCATCAAGCCGCTCCTCACTTCTACACACATGACCAAGCGACTGGAGTTCGTAATGCGCTTCGTGGAGCCAGGTGTGTCGCTATATTTGGATATTTTTATCTGGTCTGTTCAGAATGGCTAACAATATGTGCATTTGCAGAGCTCCCGCTGCTTTTTCACGACTTCTATGACTGTGTCTACATAGATGAAAAGTGGTTTTTCATTGACCTCGAGCGCAAGCAGTTCTACATCACCAAGAACGAGCAAGCTCCGCGGCGCAGCTACCAGCGCAAGCGTCACCTGCTTAAGGTGATGTTTCTAGTTGCGGTCGCGCGACAGCGCGTCGACCACAAGAAAAACAGTGGTTTACCGGCAAGATCTGCCTGTGGATGTTTACCAAGACAGCGCCAGCTTGGCGGTCGTCAAAGCCGCGCCTCAAGGGCACCATGATCACCGTTCCAGTCAGCGTGACCCGCGAAGAGGTCAAGAAAAAGATGCTCGACGAGGTGATCCCTTCCATCAAAGCGACCTGGAATGGTGAGTGACGTTCGATGTTATATCAGTATGTATGTGTATTCTAATGATGGATGTACTCATTTGTGTTAGGTGGATGGACGGTGTTTGTGCAGCAGGACAACCTGAGTCTGCACTGCCTGACGGACGATGCGGATCTGAGTTCGGCGTGCGATTCTGACGGCTGGCACATACAACTTGAGTGCCAGCCTGCTCAGAGCCCGGACTTCAACGTCCTCGACCTGGGGCTGTTTGCGGCGATGCAGGCCCTGCAGCAAACCAAGCAAATGCGGACCGTGCCGGAGATTGTCAGCGCCGTCCAAGACGCGTTCCAAGAGTTGACGAGGGAGACCCTCGACAACACGTTCCTTACCTTGATGTCCGTGATGAATAGCTTCCAACGTGACAAGGGCGGCAACAACTTCTAGATCTCGCACGTCGGCAAGCAGTAGCGCCGCAGGCAGGGTGAGTCGCTGCACACATTGGAGTGCGACGGCGATGCGTTTTTGACGGCGTGGATTGCAAGGTACCTGAACTAGTAGTTTGGGTAATGCATTGGTCGCATTTTGGGTTCCAATCATCGGATTGTTTTAATTGGTCCGTTTTGAGACTGTTTTGCCCAGCCATGACCAAAAAATCGTGAAACCGTGACACTCTTTCAAAAGAACCTTAATTTCGATCTAATTTGACCCACAATTAGTTCAGTTGTTCAGTGTGTGAGCTGAAATCCCCGGCTTTCCACCCATATCCTTAGAATTTCTCTATCCATCCGAGGAGCCCCAAACCGGTGCCGCGATTTCTGGTGCCATTTTCTAGCAACATTGAAGTGATGGTATCGCAGGCTTGCTTTGTTTCTGTGGGCGTGGTGTTTCAAGCAGCTGTGGAGTATATTCCCAGCTCGAAAGTGGTGCAATCAGCGTGAAAAACACCTGAAAACAAGGCAAACCATATCGGGCACCAGACAAACACCCAAACTATTTTGGGACCGAGTGTTATTTGCAAATCAGGATCAAGCATTTGCATTTAGCAAGAAAGCCAGGGCCCCGCCCCTGGGAGAAAAAAAAAAAAAAAAACAGAGTTGAATCTGCTTCGTTCCTGCAACGTGCCTACATATAGCGGGCTTTTGGCCCGTTACACCTGGTAGCACTTAGTAGTCCTTCTAACGACCAAGATGGAGAAGCTCACCCATGAGGGGTTCCTCACCTGACGGATTTTGAGTGGGCCGCACTACACCGCGTGGCCGCCGCATCGGGTGAGTCGTTTGCGGCGTCGCTGCTGCGATCAGCGACAACGGACGACCAGAGTGCGGCAATCCACGTGTTCCTCGGGCGCGAGCTCGCTGCCCAGCGAGTGTCAACTCCCGAGCCCCAAGCCAGACGGACGTCATCAAGATCGACACGTCGCTGTACACTGGGGCCAGCCAAGACCGGCTCCCGTTGAACCGCTGGTTTCGTGAAGTCATCATTGCCGCGGACGCAAGACAACTCGCGTCGGAGCAGGCGCGCGTGGGTTTCCTCCTTTCGCGCCTGTCCGGCAAGGCCAAGGAATGGGCCCTCGGCAAGCTGGTGGCGGACGGTGGCGCGTTCCCGACCCTCGTGTCTCTCCAAGATGACCTGTGGCTTGCATTCGAGCCGCCCCAAGTCGAGTCGCGCATGCGTGCGGCTTTTTTCGCGTTGAAGCAGGACAAGATAGCAATGCGCGCCTACGACCAGTAGGCGCGACACTTGGTGTCGTGTATCGTTGCGAACCCCACCAACATGTCTACTCAAGTCCACGTGTTCGTGTTCGGCATACGCGAGGGCATGACTCGCTACTGCCTTGTTCGCGCCGAGCCTAAGACAATCGAGGAAGCGTTCGCCCTCGCGCTGTGCGAAGACTACACAGTGACCTCATCCTACGTGAAGCCATCGTAGGCGGAGGCTCGGGTGAGTGCACCCGAGGAAATGGAGATCGACGCGATCGAGACGTCCTCGTTCAGCAATCCTCGGTGGTTACCAGCCGTTCATGGCCGCGGCCGCGGACAAGGTCAGCTGACCTGCTTCCGCTGTCACAAGCCCGGTCATCGCGGGGCGGAGTGCCGCGCTCCAGCGCCTGTACTTACAAGTGTGAAGGCGGCGGACAAGTCTGCCGTTGAGTCGTCCGGGATGTCAAAACACGGTCTGGACCAGTAGGGCGGGGCGCCTTGCTGGCTTCAAGATTGATCCGGGCCCGGTGGCTGCTCGATCATCCGACGCCCCAGTGCTACACGCACAGTTCAATGCCACCACATCCAGCTGCGACTCGAGGCTGATCATTGTGAATCTCCACGTAGCTGGTGCGCGCCGTCCGCTGAGCGCCCTTCTCGACTCTGGCGCGACGAACAACTTTCTACGCGCCTCGTGCCTGCTGGAGCTCTCTGCTAGCCATCGCGCGCTCGAGGGTCCCGGCGAGATGGTCGTCAAGGTGGCGGACGGCATGCCGCCGTCTGTCCCGCGGGGATCGGTGAAGCTGTCGTATGAGTTCAACGGCTTTTGTAGCCTCTACGAGTTCTTGACCATCGAGATGAACTACGCGTTCGACTGCATCCCCGGCATGCCGTGGATGACACGATATCAACCTAAGATCGAGTGGCTCAGTCGATCAGTGAAGTGTCGGGGCGACTACGATGTCGCCAGGGTGTACACACACCTCCTGGTCGCACCCCGAGAATGGCCGCATGTTGTTGTTGTGGACTCCAGGTCCACGACTGCGTCTTCTCATCGAGCGAGCGATGGCCCTCTCTGCGAAGTCTGCGCCAAGGTCACCTGGGGACACCATGCCCACATGACAATGAGGCAGCTTGAAGCGCCAAGATGAGTGCGGAGCGAGACTCCGCCTCCTGAGATGAAGATGAATGCTGTCGAGCATGCGAGCCCCCCGCACGAGAAACTCCCGGTTGAGCAGCATGTGGCGCCACCGGTCGAGGAGAGCCCGGTCGAGCAGCGTGTGGCGCTCCCGGATGTAGTTGTCAACTCGAACTCGACGTCCGATATCTCGCCTGTGAGCAGTGGTTCCTGGCACTCCAAGCAGCGGTACAAGACCGCCGCATGTGGTCCGCGAAGCAGAGTGCGCGCGGACGAGGGTGTGACAACCCTCCAAGTGATAGAGTATGACGGCGACGCAGCAACGTGTGCGCGCACCGTCCTAGTCTAAATCCACCTCGCGACGCAACAGCGATTATCTCCCTGCTGACGATGTCGTGGAAGCAGTTCCTCCACGACCTAAAAAATGGTGACGTCGAGCAAATCTGCGCTGTTGTCGCTGAGAAGGTGGCGTCCAACATTACTGCCTTCGAATCGGTCAATGAAGACCACGCTGGCGTCGAGAGGCCGAAGCGTGCTGAGAAGAAGTTGGCGCGCGATGAGCGCTATGTGGCGCAATCGTGGGATGCCCTCCGAGTCTCGGGAAATCCAGTGTACAGGCTCGCCCGCGAGTTCGCGGACATCTTTCCCGATGAGATCCCAGCCGAGCTTCCTGTCGACCGAGGTGTGCGGCACGAGATATATCTCGCGCCTGGAACGAAGTACTGTGTCACCAGGCAGTGGCCACTTCCGCGAGGCCAAGTCCAGGCGATTGACGACTTCTTCGAGTCCCGCCGCACGGCGGGTCATGTGCACGAAAGCGTGTCCCCACACTCAAGTCCGACGTTCTGCGTGAAGAAGGCTACGGGTGGCTGGCGCATCGTCCATGCTTTCAACAAGCTGAACGATGCCACCATCCCCGCCCAGACGCTGATCCCGCGGAAGGACATGATGCTGGACGTCATGTCGGGGAGCACTATCTTCAGTGCGATCGACCTTCGTGACGGCTTCTATCAACAATTGATGCTCGAGTAGGACATCCCGCTCACAGCCGTGGGCACGCCAAGGGGGATGCTCTGGGAGTGACTCGTGATGCCGCAGGGATTGAAGAACGCCCCCGCTACCTCCAACAGAATGGTCTCGCACTTGCGGCGACCGCTTCGTAACTTCGCACCGAGCTACTTTGACGACATCTTCGTCCACAGCCGCTCGGTCGATGGGCTCTCGGATATTGAGATGCATTTGCGGTACCTTCCCAAGCTATTCGAGATCATGCGCAAGCACAAGCTGTACGCCAACTTAAAGAAGTGCCTCATCTGTGCGCCGGAGATCCCGGTGCTCGGTTGCCACGTGAGCGTGGACGGTGTCCGCACTGATCCAGAGATGGTTGCGTCCACCTGCGCTTGGTCGGCACCGACAAACCCGACGGAGTTACGGCAATAGCTTAGTCTCGCAAACTACCTTCACATGTACGCGCGGAACTACGCCTTGATGATCCAGTCGCTCTCGTCGCTCTTGAAGAAAGACGCCACATGGTTGTGGCGTCAGGAACACCAAGACGTGTTTGACGCTGTGAAACGCAGTCTGATGATGGCGCCAGTCCTTGCGCTTCCGGACGAGGAGCGTCCGTTCCGCGTGGTCTGCGATGCGAGCGGCTTTGCGATCGGCTGCGCGCTCATGCAAGTTGACGCGCTCGACCGCGAGCGCGTCATCAGCTTCCAGTCTCGACACCTGAAACCTGCTGAGCGCAACTACCCCGTCCATGACAAAGAGCTGCTGGCGATGGGGTACACACTTGTGAAGTTCCGCATCCACTTGCTTGGCGAGAAGACCTTCGCAATCTACACCGAACACGCGTCGCTGTGGACCGCAGTCAAGAGTCCACACTTGAGTCAGCGCATGGCTCGCTGGCTCTCGTTCTTCACCGAGTACAACTTCGTGGTGCATTACAGCCGGGCAAGTCCAATATCCTGGCCGATGCTCTTTCGCGCGGCCCAGACTACGACCCACGACGCGATCTTGGGCACCGTGCGGACGGCGCAGACATAGATGAAGATGAAGAGTGCGCAGCGTGCGTGGCATCGACCATCCACGAAGTCGCCTCGTCACCCGTACTGGACCTCCGGCAGCTGTTGGTTCCCTATTACTCGGACGATGACGAGTTGCTGAAGCTTGTCGGGTATTTTTTTGGGATCCCTCAGACGAGACGCGGAGTTAGCTTCCGCGTCACTTGGTTCCCCGCTTGGGGGTGGTCCACGCTCGACGGAAATCTGCTCATGTACAGCATCGACCGCTTCGATGGCCCTCGCGTGATTGTCGTCAATGATCCTGATCTCCGCGCGCCTCATCCATGAGTACCATGACACGTCCTCCGGCGGTCACTTGGGCCGCGAGAAGACATTCGTGAGCCTCTTCCGAGACTATTACTAGGCCCACATGTATCGGTGGGTGCGCAAGTGGGTGCGCACATGCGAAGTCTGCCAGCGCGTCAAGCCGTCACCGTCTTCTCAGGCTCCGCTCCGGCCCATTCTGATCGCTGAGGACGCGTGGCGATCTGTCAGCATGGACTTCATCTTTGGTCTGCCATCTGACACCCGCGGATGGGTGGGCGTCCTCGTCTTCGTGGATCACTTCAGCAAGTTGGTGCATCTTGTTCCAGGCTCCAAGCGCGTCAACGCCGCGGAGTGCGCGGCGCTCTTCCTCGACACCGTGTTTTGCCTACACGGCCTGCCCGAGTCCATCGTCTCCAATCGCGACACTCGGTTCACGGCGGCGTTCTGGCGCCGCCTGTTCGAGCTCCTCGGTACTCGTCTGCTGATGTCGATGGCGGCCCACCCAGAGACTGACGGCCAGACGGAACGAGTCAATCGAGTCCTCGAGGACGTCTTGCGCAGCTTCGCGACATCCTTCTCGTATTAGAACGACTTCCTGCCGCTCGCGGAGTTCGCGATCAACAACGCAGTGCACACGTCCACTGGTTTGATACCGTTTTTTATAAACAACGCGCATCCTGGCAGCGCTAGTCACGGGTGCCTCGCCCGCGACACCTCGTCGGTCGAATGTTAGCGAGGGAGGAGCTGACGCTGTTCCGCCGGAAGCGGCGAATGCTGTAACCCGCTCACGGACACGCACAGTCACGTCGCCCGCTGACAAGGGCGACACTCTGACTCGATGGGCAACCGAGACGTTGATCAACCCTGGCGCTGCTCGGGTCACAGTGCCGATTGCCGCTAACTTTTCCCCGAAGCCGCCCGTTCTGCCTGCCGACGCCGACGCCGTCGCCGACTTCGTTGTGCAGCGCCAGGCTGTGGTACTCTTTGTACGAGACGCCTTACAGGTTTGAGCGAGAGCGACGCGAGTGGTCGCGCCGCACACGAGACGGCGAACTTGAGCGCGAACGCCGTCGTCCCCAGCGTTGGTGAAAATTCGGGCGATCGGACGACCTCGACCGTCCACGAGAAGTGTAGCGCGAGATATCCCGCGACGAGTGACGAGCCTCGTGCAATGGAGCGCGACTTGGGTCTCGTGCGTGCGCGACTCCCTCCGCCGCGAATAGCGGCTTGTTGATGTTCCCAGAGAGCGCGCTCGTACCGGGCAACCCACTCGCGCTCGTGGTCATCCAGCGGACGAGCAGCTACCTCTGCTTCCCACTCGGCGCGCGATCGGTGCGCACCACCCATGGCACAGTAGTGGCACCCCTCCGCGATGTCGACGAGGCAGAGGCGCTCGGTGTCCCACACAATGGTGCCGACGCGCTCTCGCAGCGCGCCAAGAGAGCGGAGCGAGTGCTTCTACTCCTCGAACACGAACCAACGGACGAACGCCTCAACACAGGCATGGCAGTCGTTCCAGCGGCGGATCAGCGCGCACCACGAGTTCTGGAGCGAGTTGGTGTCCAACTTCTCCGTCGACTTGCCCCGCAGCGCGCGCATGCGCTGCCAGTGGTTGATCACCGTGTCCAAGTTCTCCGGCGCGATTGCACCGGACAGGTCGTACAACGCCCACGGTCGGAGCGACGGGTCGAGGAAGTGCGGCTATCCCGGCGCCGAGGAGCCGATCGTCGAGGTCGAAGCTGCACGTGGCGCGGCCATGGTCGCCCGCGCCGCCTCGAGGGCCGGCCCTGCCGCCGTGAGCTCGCCGATCACCGGTTCCGTTTTCAACGTCGCACTTGGGTCAGCAACGGGTGGCGCCGTGCTCCTGCGCGGCACCGAGTCACCACCCGAGTCGCGCTTGTCTGCTGCCGCCATCTTCCGCACGATCGCCGAATGAGTTGCTACCGTTGGACGCGGCGCACTACGCCGTGTCACGAGCGCGCTTTCTTCAGGAGCTTCTAGAATCTTTTCGCTATTGGTAATGCGCTTCCATGATAAGGGGATGGTGTGACACGGTTAGCCCCCGTTGCACGCCTCAGTACCCCAGAGAATGTACGAGGTTATATTTACGATTACATGTGTAGGTTACGGTTCCATGTGTTGCTTGGTTACGGTCACACGCCGGGCACAGAGGCGGCGTGGTGTCGTGTCACTCTCCATTTGGCCGAAAAGGGGACGCAGCCCCATATTAGCAGATCACAATCAAGCTTTTGCATTTAGCAATAAAGCCAGGACACACCGCTGGGAAGAAAAAAACACAGTTAAAACCTGATCACATCATGCGATGTGCCAAAGTAGAACGGGCAATAGCCACGTTACATACTCTGGCAGTGACGATCGATCTGTAGCCTTGGCCACCGGGTTTGGACGTCACGTGGGACTCGTGGCCGGTTTCTCGACTCCAGCCGCGCCGATCGATCTGTAGCCTTGGCCACCGGGTTTGGACGTCACGCGGGACTCGTGGCCGGTTTCTCGACTCCAGCCGCGCCGATCGATCTGTAGCCTTGGCCACCGGG
>JAADYB010000578.1:0-17334 GCA_023338075.1 Phytopythium litorale
GAGAAACTCAACGACATCGATCTTGCCTTTCTTGGACGCAACCATGAGAGCCGTTCTTCCTTCCGAGTCTTTCACATTCAGCGAAACACCGCCGTCCCGCACCAACTCCCGCACGCGCTCCGAATCCCCACTCTCCGCCGCTTCCATCAGCATCTGCATCCCCTCCGCTGTTCTCTCCATCGCGCTCAACGGACTCGCTTTCCTTTGCGTCGCTTTCCTTTGCGGTGCTTTCCTTCGCCCCACTCTCCTTCACGCCCGCTTTTCTTTAACTTGTCTCCTGCTCGCTCGATCTTCTCAACTGTGCCGCTGTGCTTCGAGTTCCGTGTCCGGTCCCGGCTCCCATTTTTTGGTTCCCTCGACAATGAGAGGAGGAAAAAAATCAGGCTCAGAAATCAACCCGACTCAGTGGGAACAACTCCAATGGCATTTGTGGTTTCAAGCAAGAGTGGCTGAAAAGTCTTCTTGGCTCTGAGGACAAACACCAGTTGAGTTTCTGTTGCTGGCTGGCGGACGACATCGCACAAAGCACACGGAGGCGATAGCTGCGTATTCTCCCCTTCAGTCACAACGCCAAGTTTGACATCCTTCATGTGACAACCAGCTCACCTGTTCCCGACCAATACCAAACACTCAAAGCGAGGGGAGTCAGCGAGTCTGCAGCTGACCAAAAGTGTCGAGAGGGGACGACACCCTGCTACCGCAAATTCTGTTGCTGACCGCGCTTGCGAAACAAGTCCGAGGCGACGCACGAGACCCGAGCGACGGGTGCGACGGGCTGGTGACGACCCGGGCGATAGCACTGCTGCCGATCAACCAAGGGTCTCATCGTGCTGCTGCTAAGAAATTTCATCTCTTTGGTCATCACCTGAGGTGTGATTGTCTCCTTGTTGGTCCTCGACCGGTACTTGACGGCGTCGTCATTACCAATCCACTGCAACACCTGAATGAGGATCATCCTCTCATGCCCTCCCATGCCAGTCTTCAACATTCAGTTAAATTCTGCCTTCCACCAACTCTCGTTCTCGTTGCCAATTCCCTCCCCCTGCCTCTGGTTCCAGCATGTGCCTGTCTTCGGCAGCTTCTATCACACTTGACGTCTCCGACCCCTTGTTCTGTGAATGCCACGGAACCTGCCAACAGTCTTCTGAATCAACGGTCGACGAGTTCCTGGATTTGGTCCGAGTCTCGATCTGGACTCCCCAGCCGACCCACCCACGCACGACCTGTCCAGATCAGCGACTTCAATGTGGAGCTTGAGGACCATCAACAAGTGTGACGAGATGCTGTGCGTCTTCAAAATGCAACAAAGTCCAGCGACAGACAGACACTGTGGTGCGTGAAGCTGGTAAGCATCCGGCGCCATCGTCGCGTTGGGTGTTCGTCCTGGCGTCAAGTCGGTGACACGAAGCATTCATCTATGTCTGTCTACAGACCCACCGGCGCGGCATGGTAAGGCACAGCACGGCGTGGCATCTCCTACAGCGGCACCTCGGTCTTGTTATCAAATACGGCGGCGCGCTCATGCCCGATCCTTGACCGACGACGACGATGACGACGGAGGCTCGCCGCTCGCGCGCTCCAAATGCACCAGGTCCAGCACCTGGCGCACGTTCCCCGTGGCCGTGAGCCAGTCCTTGAACTTGAGCTGGATGACCATCTCCATCGTGCGCTTGGTCGCCAGGTCGAACTCGTCGCTGCGCACGAGCTGCCGCAGCGACTCGACCGTCTCAAGCTGACCCTTGAGCGCGGCCGAGAACGCTGGCGGGATGGCGAACGGCCGCTCCGTCGGTCCCAGAGCGCCGCTCGGCTTGACTGGTATGCACACCTCGCGGAACGCCGCAGGCTCCTGCAGCGCGATCGGCGCCTTGTCCGTCTCCGTCTCCTCCATCGACTCTGTTGGTCAGTCGACCGCGTTGAGTAGACCAAACATAAGTCAATGTGGGGCCGAACAATACGCTCAACAACAGATCACAGCACGCTCGCGCACCTCGCTCCACGTCGAGGTTCAGGAACGCGTCCCAGCATCCGGCCGATTCGCGGTTTACCGGGAACGCGCACGCGGCGAGCTGCTGGCCCAAACCTGGGAACTTGGTGTTGTACGGCCCGAGCACGACGCCCACGTTCTCGCCGCTCAGGATCGGCCGGCACGGCGTGAACAGGTTGATCCGCGAGTCCAGACAGTTGCTGATGCCGAAAGTGTCGGGGTTAGCGGTCGGGCATCAATTGAGCAACACACAAGAACACCAACCTGATGCGGGCGAGCGCGCTGATAGTCGTGAGCTGCACGTTCTCGCACCGGTCGAGCGACAGGATTCCCGTGCTGGGGCCCGTCACGATCTTGCAGTTCTTGCACGCGGTGATCATCACGTGCGTACTCGGCAGTCGACGACAAACGACAGTCAGACAGCGGTTAAGGAGCACCACTCAGCGTCGACAGTCGAGAGTATGCACGCAACATGCAGTGTCAGCCAGCCACCGCAGCGAGACAGCGTCGTCAAAGAGGATATCGAACTGCGCCGAGCACGTAGATGTACGAGTCCAGGCACGAGAAGACGATCAGGTCCGTGTTCCCGGCGCCGCCGTCCGCGAACTCGTCCGCGCGCTTGATCACCGTCGTCTTGGTCAGCTGCGAGAGCACTGTAGGCGCGTGCGCGTCCACTGTTGGCGCCTCGGCCTCTCCGTCCAGCGAGAACCCATCTGTCGACACGCACCGAGACATCATCGTCAGCTCCCCACTTCAATCACATCAAGCTAAACAACTGATGGAAGGCGTACCGTTGAGCGCCAGCGCCGGAATGGACGAGAAGGCGGCGCCGGAGAGCGAGAAACCCACGGGAGGGTACAGCTTCTCGTTCAGCGTCAGGTGCGTCTTGCAGAAGCGAGCGATCACGGCACCGTTCTCCACGCGAAGTGCCGAGGTCGGGTCGCCGCCCTCCGTCTGCTTCCACCCGAGATATGCGTCGCTGAGCCTCGCTCCCTGGTCCACCATCGCGCTGCTGTCGCCACAGCAGAGCAGGAAGCCCAGCAGATCCATCAGCTCGGCGCTCAGCACCGAGTCGGACTCCTGGTCCAGCACGACCGACGGGAACAGCAGCGCGAAGAGGTCCTCGAGCTTCTCGCGCACGAACTCGAGGTAGTACGCGTCCGACGTGGACCGGTCCTGCAGCCCAACCGTGTGCGGCGAGGCCGGTGGCGGCGGGCTGGCCGCGCCAAGGTGCGGCGACATGGCACCAAGCCGCGGCGACTTGGCACCCAGAGCTGCCGCTGCCACCGCTCCGGGAGAGGTCTCGACGGCAGCGGTCGAGAGACTCTCGGCGTGCTCGCGGTACCAGACGGCGTTGAACGACTCGAGCGAGTACTTGGAGCGCCACGAGTGCGGCTTGACGGTCTGCACGAAGAGGAAGATGGCGATCTTGAACACGGGCACCTGCTCGAGCTCCAGGCTCTGCTCGTTGTCGAGCACGGCAGCTTCTGCGGTCGAGCCCGGTCCGACGGGAACCCGCCGGTGCAGCCGCACGAGCAGCAGCCAAAAGGCGCGGTAGTCCTGCTCGCGCCACTGGAAGATGCCCTCCACCGCCTCCTTCCACACGCCGAAGCTCACGGACTGCAGGTTGTCCCGCTCCTCGAACGCACCGCCCGCCGTCTCCTCTTCTGCTGCCGCGTCCTCCATCACTGCGTCACCGCTGGCGTCGGCCGCCCCACCGGCCTGGAAGCGCGCGTGAAGCGCGTCCAGCGACTTGCGCACATTGGCGACCGTGAGCGTGGCCGCGAGCTTGGAGGGCAGCGGCAGCAGCCCCAGCTCGAACAGCTCGAGGCGCAGCCAGATGCGCGGCATGCCGACAGTCTCAAGTCTGTAGTGTGAAGTGTGGAAGTCTGTCGTGTGTGTGAGGAGAACACTGCCCTGCCAGTAGAACGCCCGAGTGTGTCAGTGCTGTCTGGAAATAACCCGTCGGGTGTGGGTGGGGGAGGGCAGAAGCCCCCCCTCCGCCCCACCGACACCCCACCGACGTCGCGGGGGACGCCATGGACACACACAACGCACCTGGTCCGCCTCGCGTCGTCGGTCCCCCTCGCTTCCTGCCGCCGCGCCAGCCGTCGGTGGTGGCGTGTTCTGCCGCACGAGCTCTCGGCTCACTTGCGTATAGTAGGGCGGACAGTGGGGTGGGGCGTCGCCCCCGACCCGCGGTGGAGGCGGTTCTCGCGCTTCGATTGGATGAAACTAGGCTCAGAGCACACATTCACCCAATGAAACCCACGCATACTGCTATATTTCAGCCAACCCGGCGCTCGGAACACCCATGTCGAGCCGCAAGAAGGCTCATGCATGCCATCAATATGCTAGACGTAGCGCTGGAGCCGCGGGCCGTGGTACGGCTCCGAGCGCACCTCAAACACGGGGTCGAAGGCCTCGAGCGTGACGACCTGGCCCAGCTTGATGGCTCGCTTTCCGTCGGCGTCTCCGTTGGCGCCGGCCTGCGGCTCGGGCGCCACGCGGTAGTACGTGCAGTCGCGGCCGGCGCGCTCGTCGTAGGGCGGCGTGAGGATGTCGAAGATGGCGCAGCCGCGCTCGCCACCGGCCACGAACTCGTGCAGGTTGCCGTGGTCCGGCGCCAGGTCCGTCGTGTGGGGCGCCGCCAGCACCGCGTCCGTGCACAGCCGCGCCTGCCGCGTGGCGTCGGCGACGCCCGTCGTGCTCGTGTGCGCCATGGGCTGCCCGCGCGTGTCCAGCAGGTCGAAGGCGCGGACGTGCAGGCTGCCGTAGAGCACGCGCGAGACGACGCTCATGCCCGGGTGGTCGTGCAGCGGCAGCGACGCGCCTGGCGACAGGATAAATATGCTGGGTACACACGGCCGCGTCAGTCTCCGGTCGGCGGTAGGATCTCTCCCAGTAGGGCGAGTCGAACGCACCCCATGGAGAAGGTCTCGTCCTCGTAGATGTGCTGGTAGTAGACGCTCGGGGCTGGCGCGGCGTCTCCGTCCGCGAGTGCCGGCGGCACCTTGAGTTGGACTGCGCGCGACCATCGAGGAACGTCATCGTCAGCCTCGCCCACGAGTTGACAAGGTGCGAGGGGGGGAGGCCCACCCCCACCCACTCTACCCCGTGGTCCGCCCTACACGACGTCTATGGGTACTCACAGTGCGCGGGCAGGAGCTGGTCGCAGAGCGCCTTGATGGGCGCCAGCTCCTCGGGCGTGAGCGCCTGCACGCCGCGCGCGGCCACGGCGGCCGCCAGCGCCGTGTGGATGCCCTCGAGCAGGCGCTTGCCCACGGCCGCGTCGCCGTTGCCCTGCGTCAGCGAGCGCCACAGCGAGCCCAGCGCGTCCATCTTGGCAGTCGACGTCGTCGTGAGGGGGCTGGGCCCAGAAGGGCAGTCGGGGGGCGTCGGGGGTTCTCGCACACCCTGAAGTGCCGAGACACAGTCTCGAGACGCCGCCCCTCGCCACCAAGCACGCTCAGGACGTAAAGACACGCATAAGGGGCCAGTCTATTTATACGTTATACGCGTCATATTTCATAAAGCCCGTTCATGTAACATCCAGGGGAATGACTCGAGGGGGCGGCCCGAGGCGTGGTGTCGCCGCCGCGATGCGAGTGCGAAGCGTGGCTGGAGGCGTGGTTGCCACAGGTGCACGGCGTGCGGGGTCGACTGGTGACGCGGGCGCGACTCGTGCGACTCACATGTGAGGGCGTCCACGATATTCTCCATAATACCGATGTTTGTTTGAAAATGCATTCGGTGACCGTGGCACCGTAACATGTTACGGTACACGCCCTACCTTGGAACGTGGACGGTTGGGCTCCAGTGGGGCGAGACGCCCTACTCGCCGTCGTCGAGCCACTGGAAGCGGCTGCGCATCCAGACGGCGCGCGCGGCCCGCGAGTGCGCGTGCGCGAGGTGGAAGGTGAGCTCCGCCTGGTCGGCGGCGGCCTGGAGCCGCGCGAGCAGCGACTGGCGGTGCGCCTCGAGCGCCTCGTCGCCGGCGCAGGACGAACTGGAGGACGAGGCCGTCGAGTAGCGGCTGAGCCGCGGACGCTCGGCCGACGGCGACAGCGACGGCTTGGCGCGCGGCGTGTGGAAGGACGCGAGCACGTCATCGCGCTCCTCGTCGCTGCCGTCGAGCGCGTCGCTGTGGCCGGACGAGAGCAGCAGGCGCGCCATGTCGTCCGTGCCGAGCGACGAGAGCGCGGACGCGCGCGCGTCGCCGTCCTGCCGGTCCAGCGCGCGCAGCTGCTGCGAGATCTTGAGCGAGAAGACGCCCAACGAGCCCAGCAGCTCGTCCGCCGGGCCGCGTGTTGCCGACAAGGCGTCGGTCGCGGCGTCTGAGGGCCGCGAAGGGGGCGTCAGCGGCCGCGTGGCGGCGTACGCGCGGCACGCGACGCAGAAGACGGCGGAACGGAGCTTCAATTGGTCCGAGTCGCGCGCTAGTACGCGCTCTCGGACTCGGCAGCGGCGGCAGATGCGCGGCCGCCGGCAGCCGGCGCACGCCTTCAGCGCGTCGAGCACGGACGGCGCGGCGCCGCACTCCTGGCAGCAGGACCCGTCGCTGTAGACGCCCGCGTCGACGTCCGGCGCCGTCTGCATGAGCGCGGCGAGCTTTAGGGCGACCGCGACGTCTGGTGCTCGGGTGATGGCGAGCGCGAGGTCGGCGAAGACGCCGGCCATGAGGCGCGCGGGCCCGAACCCCTGGACGCTTCCCAGCATGTAGACGCCCAGCCCGCCGCCGCGCAGTTCCTCCAGCAGGTAGCAGAGCCCCATGGCGGCACCCGCGCGGCCCAGCCCGCCCGCCATGGCCGGCGGCACGGACTGCATGGCGAGGAAGGCGAGTCGCCGGCCCTCGGGCCGCACGAAGCCCGCGCGCTCGAAGTAGACGACGTCGCGGTCGGCCACGCAGCCGCCGAGCACGCGCAGCGCGGCCCACTTGACGCCGGCGAAGACCTCGCCCGGCCCACACACGGGGCTCGCGTGCAGCACCGCGCAGCGCGCCACGCGCGGACACGCGATCGATATGTGCGCGCGCATGGCATCGCTCGAGCGGGCGGTGGCGGCCGCCAGCACGTCGTCCAGCCGCGCGCGGAGCGTGCCGACACAGCGCAGAGGCAGCGCCGCGGGCCGCGGGGGCGTGCGGCGCGCGTGAAAGGCTGCGACGCCCGCGCGGCCGTCCACGCGGCGCCAGTGCGCGCGGTCGGCGTCCACGTCCAGCGACGCGTAGGCGCGCAGCGTGTCGGCCAGTAGGGCGTCGGAGCGCGCGCGGCAGGCGTCGAGCTGGTCCGGTGGCGGGCTGAGCGACGGCGTGGGCGGCGGGGGGGCGGCGAGGGACGGGGGGGACGTGCAGTGCGCCATGGCGGCGGATTGGGAAATGGCAGGAGGAGAACGTCGGTAGGGCGGGTGGGGGCGATGGGTGGGGCGGACTGTATGGCGTGAGGATGCGGGGGCGGGGAAGGGCATATTGACGCCAGGAAAGGCGGAATCCAGTGGGGTGAGCGGAGACCGCGTTGGGGGGGGACGTAGGAGGGAGACTCCGCCAGTGGGGGGGAACGTTGGAGGGAGACTCCGCCAGTGGGGGGGGATACGGTTGACGGAAGGCTGGGGCAAACCGGGAAGAGCGGGAGGCTCGATGTTCATTTCGCCGCATTCTGAATGGACAGAGGTGGAGCTGCATCTTTACGACCAGCGAAATACGATGTAGCCATGGCCCGGCTCTGCGCCACGCCCGTTGATGGCCCCAGTGCGAGTCACCCTCGTCATCTGTGCCTCTTATCCGCTTACTCTCTCTCTGTCCCCAGTCGGTCTCATCGGCGCCCCACCCGCCCAACAAGTACTCGCCCTTTCTGTCCCCTACCTGCCCTACCTGCCGCCCTACACCAACACCAACGGCTCACTGGCGCTGGCGGCGGAAGCCCTCGAAGAACGCCAGCATGGCGTCGTCAATCTGCGGCTGCACGCGCTCCAAAGCGCGCAGGAAGTGGCGCGTGGCGACGCGCTCGGCGCCCTCGCGCTGCTCGTCGATGGCGGCCATGGCGGCCTCGCGGCAGAGCGCGGCCAGCTCGGCGCCCGAGAAGCGCGCCGTGGCCACGGCCAGCTGCGCCAGCTGCACGTCGCTTGCCAGCGGCAGCCGCCGCGTGTGAACCCGCAAGATCTCCTCTCGGCCCTTCACGTCAGGTGGTCCCACGAAAAGCGTGCGGTCGATGCGTCCGGGTCTCAGCAGCGCCGGGTCCAACAGGTCCGGCCGGTTGGTGGCCGCCACCACGAGCACCTGGCGCAGCGGCTCGACACCGTCCAGCTCGGTCAGCAACTGGCTCAGCACGCGGTCGGCCACCTGCGAGCTGCCACCACCGCCCGAGCCGCGACTTGAAGACGCCAGTGCATCAATCTCGTCGAAGAAGACGACCGTTGGCGCCGCTGCGCGCGCCTTGCGGAAGAGCTGCTGCACGGCGCGCTCCGACTCGCCCACCCACTTGCTGAACAGCTCGGGGCCCTTGACGGCCAGGAAGTTCATCTGACTCTCGGTCGCCAGCGCCTTGGCCGCCAGCGTCTTGCTACAGCCCGGCGGTCCGTACAGCAGCACGCCCTTGGGTGGCCGGATGCCCAGCCGCACGAACGCCTCCGGGTGCGCCAGAGGCCACTCGACGGCCTCGCGCAGCTGCTGCTTGAGCGCCTGCTGCCCGCCAATGTCTCGCCAGAACACGCGCGGCACCTCCACCGCCAGTTCCCGCAGCGCGCTCGGCCGAACGCCGCGCATCGCCACTCGCAGGTCTTCCAACTGGATGCGGAACGGTGGCAGCCGCTCTCGCAGCGGGTTCCCATCAGTCTGGAGACCGTCCGAAGCCGCGTCTGGCTGCCCAAAGGCGCGCTGCAATGCCAACAACGCCGCCTCCTTGCACAGCGCGCTGAGATCCGCGCCGACGTAACCGTGTGCCGAGCTCGCAAGCTCCTCCAGCTGTGCGTCCGTCAGCGCGTGCGGCAGGCGGTGCAGCGTGACGCGCAGGATGTCGAGTCGGTCGCGTGCGCTCGGGATGCCGATCTCTACCTCGCGATCGAAGCGGCCCGGCCGGCGGATCGCCGGGTCCAGCGCGTTGGCGCGGTTCGTGGCGCCGAGCACCACGACGTGGCCGCGCTGGCTCGCCGCGTCGCCCTCGAGCCCGTCCATGAGCGTGAGCAGCGTGGCCACCAGCCGCTTCTCCATGTCGCCCACGCGCGCGTCTCGCTTGGGGCACAGCGCGTCGATCTCGTCGATGAAGATGAGCGCCGGCGCCGCACGTGCCGCCTGCGCGAACACGGCGCGCAGGTTGGCCTCGCTCTCGCCCACGAACTTGCTCACGACCTCGGGCCCGTTGACAAAGAAGACGCGCGCGCGAAGCTCAGTCGCCAGCGCGCGCGCGATCAGCGTCTTGCCCGTGCCGGGAGGGCCGAACATGAGCACGCCCTTGGGAGCCGGCAGCCCAAACCGCCGGAACAGCCCAGGGTTCACTAGCGGCTGCTCAATCACCTCGCGGATAGCTTTGATCTCCTTCTGCAGCCCTCCCACGGATGAGAACCCCTCGCTGCCAGCCGTTGAAGGCGCAGCGTCTCTAGTAGCGTCGTCGGCGACCGACAGCGAGTCCATGGCGGCGCTCAGCCCGTCCTTGTCGCTCGTCTTCTCCTCATTCTCCCCGTGCGCCTCGTCCTTCGCGCTCGTGTCCCATCGGATCGACACCTGCGTCGTAGACGCCGATACGCGCGCGACTGCCTTCATGACGGCTGCGTCCACGCCCTGCGTCTGATGTCCGCTCCCGTCCTTGTCGACGCGCAGGACGCGCAGTGTCGTGGCCACGCCGTGCACTGGCAGCATGAGCAGCGCGCCAGGGTGCAGCAGCACGCCATCCAGCATGGCCTGCACGTATCTCGAGAGCAGCGCGCGCTCTCTCGTCGACGGCGCGTCGCCGCCGCCACTGCCACCGGGCCACCGCCGCTGCGGAGCGACCACCTGCAGCGCCACGGCCGTCGCGACCGCCGCGGCGCTCGACACCAGCGGCACGACCGCCACTTCGGCCTGCGCGCTCACGGCCGCCTCCCACATGGCGCTCAGCCCCACTCCTCGCCGCTTGACCTTATCCATGGGCCACGCCACGCCGCACACGAGCACCTCTCCCTTCCTCTCACCTCCTTCCTCAAGCTCATCGACCTGCTCCTGCGCACTCCGCAGCACGGCGACGCCCTCGCCAGCACGGACCTGCAGCGACGACATGTCCGACGGGTTCAGGTACACCTTGGACTGGCCGCCGGCCGCGCGCGCCCCCGCCCGCACGAACTGCACGCGCGCAGCCAGCGCCGCGCCATCCTCGCCGGCCATGATGCGCTTGGTGGCCACCACCAAGAGCTCCGGGTTACGCGGTGGGGTACACTCATATGTCACAAATACGAGGTAAATCCACATGAATGCCGGGATTTCTACCGCGGAGACTCTTTCAGTTGATATTGAAGCGACGCGATGCTTGTCACTTTGTGCCGTGGTGTCTGATAGATCGCTACCTTCCACCGCATCGACGAGCCTTCTCCACGTCTCTCAGCATGGACATGGCGTCGATTCATCTCTTCGTGTCTCCGTGAGCCACCTCAGTTGTCTTCGACGTCGCCTTCGTTGGTGGTGGGTGGCAGCAGCAGCCTCCGGGCACGATCGTCACTGAAATACGCGCGGCGGCCGCGCGCGTCCTTGATGAGCGCGCGCCAGGCCGCGCTCTGCTCCAGCAACTTCGAGTTCCCCAGAATCCAGAGGCTCGAGCGCGCGCGCGTGATGGCCACGTTCATGCGGCGCTCGTCGGCCCAGAACGCGTCGGCCGAGGCGTCTCCGGCCCGGTTCTTCCTCTGCTTCTTGCGCCGCCCGCCGGCGCTCGTGCGCACGCACGAGTAGATGATGATGTCCTTCTCTCGGCCCTGGAAGCCGTCGACCGTGTTCACCTCGATGCCCAGACGCACGTCGAGCTCGCGCTCCAGCTGCGCCATCCGCGCACCGAGCTCGAAGATCTGCTGCTTGTACGGCGCGATGACGCCGATCGTCTTCTTCCACTCGAGCTCGGGGAACCGGCGCAGCAGCGAGCGCACCAGCAGCACGACGAGCTCCACCTCACTCAGGTTGCGCAGCGACGTCGAGCCGCTCACTTGGCTCTGCTCGCCGCCCGCCACATCGATGAACGCGAGCGGCCGAAACAGCTCGTGCGCGTGGAACGGCCGCGCAGTCGAGCGAGCGAGCTGCGGGTCCTGCACAAGCTTGCCGCCGTAGAAGTACGTCGACGGGAAGCGCGCAATGTCCGGGTGCATGCGGTACTGCCGCGTCAGCAAGCGCACGCGCGAGCCGCTCTCGACCAGTCGCTGGAACAGACTGCGGTCGTACCCGATCGCGACGAGCCGCTTCGACAGCACCGTCGCGGGGAGCTGGCGGTGGTCGCCCACGAGGATCGCGCGGTGCGGACGGAACTTGAACGGGATGAGCGCGCTCGCTTCCACTGCCTGCGCCGCCTCGTCGATGATGAGCGCGTCAAACTCGTGCGCAAAGTCGCAGAGCGCGACGGACCCGGCACCGCTCAGTGTGCAGAACACGATCTGCGCGCCGCGGACAATGGCTTGCCTGGCTGCTCGCGCCGTGCCGAACGACGCCTTCTGACGCGCGACCTGCGTCTCGAGCAGGATGTCTTCCACCTCGGCTGCGTACTTGCGCATCTTGCCGCGTGTCTTCTTGGCCGCGCTCGCCTCCCGCTCGTTCGAAATGTGCAGGTGGCTGCTACTACTGCCCACACTCTCCGGACGACCGACGCGCACCATACGCGGGCGGTACGACTTGCCTGACGAGCCGTCGATGAGACCTTCACTGACCACGCGGACGACCAGCTCGTCGACAGCGGCGTTGCTCGGCGCGGCGACCAGGATCCGCACCGAGTTGTTGCGTGGGCCGTTGCCGCTGTTCTTGCCGCTCTGGAGTGATGCGCCGACGCGAATACGCGCCGTTCCCTTGCGCAGCGTCGAGAGTCCCGCGCCGTCCAGCAGCGCGCTTAGAAGTCCCAGCACCGTCTTGGTCTTGCCCGTTCCTGGCTGTCACCACCACATGTGTCAATACCAAAATCAAGGATGCTGAACCGCCATGGACAAACGCACCGGTCCCTGGATCATCACCGTCTTGTCCTCGCCGAGACAGCCCACGATCGCGCTCATCTGCGACGCGTTGTATTGCCGCTCGAGCCGCTTCTTGAGCTCGGGAGACAGCACATCTTCTGCGCGGTCGTCCTTGCTCTCCTTCGTCTCGCTGACTGAAGGGAGCGTACCGTCCAGCAGCGTCTTGCGCAGGTCGGACGGGAAGAACGTCATCGACTTGATCGCCTGGTACTCGCGCGCGCTGGTCGTCGTGTTGTGCACATGCTGGATTAACCAGCTCCACTTGGCCGCTCGCTGGTTCGACAGACACAGGTCCGTCACGACCGAGAAGTTCGCGAGCAGGGTCTTCTCGTCGCCATCCTCTTCATCTGCAGCACCCCTGTGACGCTGGATACGCACGAGCACGCAGACTTGGTCCGATCCATCGCCGCTCATTGACCCGCCGCCGCCACTGCCGGTGCTCCCGCCTGTGTCACCCAAGGTCGAGTTGCACAGCACCACGCCGTACACAAACAGCTCGAAGTTCTTCCACTGCGGCGACCGCAGCGAGATCAAGTCCCCGCTCATGAGATCCACCGAGCCTCCGCTTGATCTCTTAGAGTTGTCGCTGGGTCCACGCTGACGTGGGAGTGGGCGGAACGTCAGGATGTAGTCGTTCGCGTTGCGCGCTGCGCCTGTGAAGCCACTCTCGGAGAAGATCTGCGCGTTCGCGTTCAGGTTCGGATTGCACTGCGACACGGACGTCAAGTAGAACGCCTTGCCATGCCCTCCGCCGCCCCTGCTGCCCGCATTGTTCCCGATCGAGGCAAGCAGCTCCTCTGTGATCCCATCCAGCTGAGTCGTGCAGTACTGCTCGACAGACTCGTATCGTGTCGGGATCTTGCGTCCAGCGAATCGGCGGAGGCTTGACGATGATGCGCTCCAGTCATTTCGCTGCCCGCCGCCACCTCCCACATGCCCAGGCGACAAGTCCAGCAAGAAGTCGTAGAAGTCATCGAGCGCAGGCCACAACAGTGTGCTGCGAATGGTCGCGGCAGTGCTCGATGAGCCTTTGGGCTTCGACATAGCTGAGGCATTCGATGCGAGTGATAGACTGTCGCTTCTCGCCCTCTTTTTCGCGCCGGCCTGCGCAGATCCAAGTGCCGTGGTTGAAGACGTCGGTGCCGGTCGCTTCTGGATTGCCTTGGGCTTCACGACACTGATACTCGTCGCAGCTACTGATACGGGAGCATTTGATGCATGCCGAGGTGCTGGCGCATGAGGAGCGAACTTCTTCTTGGTGCCAGAAGTCGACGAGGCAGCCCGGAGCGCAGCTTCCAGCGCGTTCTTTGCCCCACTTAAGGTTCTGGACTCGCCCATGTCTTCGTTTTCGCTATCGGAGGAGTCGTCCGACGGCTCGGACGAGGACGACTCGATCACGGTTGGGCGACTGCTTCGCTTGGCTGACGCGAACGATTCCTCTTCCTCCTCCTCATCGTCGACCTCCACGCTCGACACCGGCTCCGACGGCAAACTTGTGACCGTCTCTTCGTCTTCGTCGTCGACAAGGTTGATACTGCTCGCTTGACCGCTCGAACGATCCGTCTGTGGGGGCGAAGTCGACAAATCCACCATCTCGACCAGTGGTGGATCGTGTACCCACTCCAATTCTACGTTGGTGTCGACAGATTTGTGGGCCACCTCGTGGTCTTCCTCCTCTTCGTCATCCTCCCCCTCGGCGTCGTCGTTCTCGCCGTCGTCGTTGTCGTTGCCGTGGTCGTGCTGGCCTTGCTTGTATTCACTGTAGTTCCCGCAGTCGATTGTGACGGCTCGGGTCTCGTGGTTCTCTTCCTCTTCCTCGGAATGATCGAATTCGCCGTCACTATCGTCATCGCCACGTGTTGACGTCTGCGAAGGTGAAAGCGCCGCATCGCTCTCACTTTTGTGAGGATCCGAGGTTATCAGCTCTTGATCCCCCACGTCCGGAGCCGTTTCCTGCTCATGATCTACAACACTTGACATTGCCGGAGTCGTCTTCTCGGGGACAGCCGTCGGAATCGCAATATCCTCCTGCCTCTGAGGTGTGGGCACCGGCGCTGGCGACAGGTCTAGCACAGATATACGACTGGGTTTGGGTGCTTGGGTCTCTTTGGGCGACTTCATTGCTTGCTTGACGAGGCGAGGCTGGCGTTTGGGCAGGCTTGAGATAGATGCTGGAGGTGCTGCTACACGTTCGTGTGTATTGCTGACGGCAGGGTCAGCGTCATGGCTTTCCTCGCCACCGCCTAGATCGAGTACCCGTCGCGTCTGCAGAGGTACGTCTGCAGGTTGTGCAGAGGCACAAGGTGCTTCGTTACCGAGCGGCAGAGCAGCTACAGTGGTGTTGTCTGTCGGGTTAGGCGACGCTCGACTCGACGCTACCGCTTGGAGGCGTTCGTTGGACTTGCGCAGCTCTTCGTTCTCGCGCTTTAGTCGCTCGAACTCCTGAAGGACGTCATCGGGGGACATGGTCGACGGCAGTTGCTGGGTTGTGGTAGGCTTTGTCTGTGGTTGCTGAGTTGTGTCTGCATGCGGTGCAATTGGCTCCGATGGTTTGTTCACTTCCTGCTTGACATCGACAGACGTGAGTGTCCCCGTTGTGTGCCCGGTCATCTGCTGATTCACAGTTGGGGCGTCTGGAACGGGCGTAGAAGCTGGAGCGATTGCCTTTGACGGCGTCGCGAGCTTCTTCTCCACCTCATCCAGCGCCATGAGGAAGATCAGGTCTTCGTCCATGTCGTCGCCAATGAACTCATTCGTCACTGCAGGCTCTGACAGCGACGTCTTCGTCACTGGCGGGGCTTCCAGAGTATTCATTACTGGTGTCGGAGCGACCTCATCCGGCGCTTGGGAGGCGCTCGGCACACAGCTCGAGTCTGGCGCGCTTGGCGTCGCTGCAGGTTGTTCTACTTGGACTGGAGGCGGGAGGAGAGGCGCAGCAACAGGAGCGACAGCCGGCGAAGAGACCGGAGCCACCGCACTGGTGTCGGTGCTCGCGTGAGTTGAAATTCTATCATGCAAGGCATCAGCATTGGCATCAGCAGCCTTGGTCTTGGCGTCCTTGAGCTCCTGCACGCGACTCGCCACGCGCGCCTGCTGCTCCTGCTGCATCATCTCCCTCACCTCCGCGAGAGTTGGCTTCTCCCTCCTTGGTACTGCCGCCGCCTTCTTGCTCGCTGTTGTCTTCCTGCTCACCGGCGACTTCTTGGCCGCCGGCGTCGACTTGGCTGCCATCGCTCTGCCGATCGCGCGCTTCACTGGCGTCGCCTGGACCGCAGCCGTTCGGCCTCGCTGAGCTGCTGGCTCTGCCACCTTCTCTTCCTCCCGCTCTCCACCCTTCTGCCCCCGCTGCTTGGCCCTCGCCGCCCCACCGTCGCCAGCCACCAGCCGCTTGCGCAGCTCGCGCATGCCGGCCTCGACGCTCAGGAACTCGCTCTCGCGGCCCAAAACGCCGCCGCGGCGCCGCGGCTTCTTGCGCGCGGCCAGCGGCAGCTGCGGCGCCGGCTGGTCCGCGTCAGAGGCGGCGGCATCCACGGCCGCGGCCCGGCGCTTCTTCCTGCCGCCGACGCCACCGCTGGCGTCCATCACTGCAATGCACGACGAAGCGGGTACGTGTACCCTGAAGATCAAGGGTACACTAAAAGGTTACGTGGTGTCCTTTCACTTTCAGCCAATCAAAGGAGAGGATCCGTTCCAATAATCAACCCAAGTCGCTCGATTTTAAGCGCTTGATCCGATGTTCTTACAAACCTCTAGTCAAAGCACTTTAAGCGCGCTTAAATCCGGAGGCGGCGGCCCGCCAGTGAGGAGGGGGTGGGAAAGAAGAAAGAAGCGCCTTGGCCGCCAGTCGAGTTTCGATTGATCCAAAGCAAGCCGAGCAGCATGTCGACGGAGGAGAAGAAGGAGGAGGTGACGCCCAAGGTGGAGGCGGAGGAGGCCGAGGAGGCGGCCAAGGACCCCGAGTCGGAGGAGCCGCAGGCGTACTTTGAGCCCGTGGTGAAGCTCGACGAGGTGGAGGTGACGACGGGTGAGGAGGAGGAGGAGGTCGTCTTCAAGATGTGAGTGGCGCGCGCTGTTCTCTTGCGGTGGTGTGTGGGTTGTAACTGGAGCGCTAACGCGGGGGACGCGACCTTGATGCAGCCGCGCGAAGGCGTTCTGCTTCCGCGAGTCGCTGCTGGACAAGGGCACGGGCAAGAAGTCGTGGTGCGAGCGCGGCGTGGGCGACGTGCGCTTCCTCAAGCACAAGGAGCACCAGAAGGTGCGCCTGCTCATGCGCCAGGAGAAGACGCACAAGATCCTGGTCAACCACCTGGTGGAGTCGCGCACGGAGCTGTCGCCCAACATGGGCAGCGACCGCGCCTGGGTCTTCACGTGCTACGACTTCGCCGAGGGCGTCGTCGAGGCGCAGACGTTCGCGCTGCGCTTCGCCAACGCCGAGAGCGCGCAGAAGTTCAAGGAGGCGCACGACGACGCCAAGAAGAACAACAAGGCGCTCGAGGCTGGCGCCGACGCCGCCGACACGTCGGCCGGCGACGAGGCTGCCAAGGCTCTGGAGTCGCTCGAGGTCAAGAAGGAATAGACGACGCTGGCGAGCGTAGGCGCCGCGCGGACGCCTGTGTTGCAGCACTCGCCGGTCGAGGGCTCGAGCAGAAGACGCGCGGCGCGGAGCCTCCAGTGAGATCGGCCCGGGCGTTGGCTCGACCCGGGCTTCTTCATATTTCCTTTCCCGATTCCCTTCTCGGAGCGAGAGCGTTGTGGTCGCCTTCTTCTCCATGAGGGATCCACGACGCGAGCGCCTTCGACCCGCCACCGCACCTCCAATGGACCCAGTGAAGGCGTCGGTGGTCGTAGTTTGTTGCCTACGACCTTTTTTTAAGAATAAAGATTTGATGCCGAACGCCCGGACGTGTTGGTGATTGCAGTGGTCATGACGTCTCTGCTGTTGTCGTCGCCTGATGCGGTTGCGTCGCTCGACGCGGTGTGTTTGTCGTCATTATCTCATCACCAACAAGACATGGTATCAGTCTTCAGCAAAACGATATCAATGACAAATCGAGGACGAGAGTCATGCATGACCCACCGACGTGCTCGTGTACATGACGAACAGCGTGACGATGTACCCGAGCAAGCACAACGCGCTCGGCCACGTCCTGGTTACACGCACACAACACCACATCAGAGGAGCGCTTCGA
>JAADYB010000579.1:0-17320 GCA_023338075.1 Phytopythium litorale
GTCCACCGACATCATCAACGGCGGGCTCGAGTGCGGCGGGCCGAACGCGGCCAACGAGCAGCAGCGCATCGAATACTTCGAGGAGATGTGCACGTTGCTGGGCGTCGAGCCGCTCGGAAAGACGTCGTGCAACGCGTAGGCGTCAGACGACTGTTGTTTGAGGGAAACCGCGGTTTGAAGTAGCCTGCGTGAATGATCACGTTGATGTTGTGCATGAAGTATAGCTCTTCTACTTTTTCTATCCTCCATCTGCTCTTGACTCGTGCTCTCCTGAACATTGATGGGTGGACGAACCAACGAATGGCAATGAACTACGTGCGTGTTCCAGTTACTTGGGCTGGAGGTTGGCATGCCGCGAGAAGAAGCCAACGAGCTCGCTCGTGTAGGCGAGCTCCTGCTCCACGGCCGATACCTTGGCTCGCGTCCAATCGTACAGCCCGAGCATGTCAGTCTCCACCTGCGCTATCCGCCCCAATGTCGCGGTTCGCTGCGTTCACAACCAATTAGCCGTGGACTGTTTGCAGCGCTGCAATTGTGTGGATGAACTTACCGACGCTTCTTGAGCACTCTCAGCAACTAACATGTCACTCTGAAGACCGTCAAGGCCGCTTTGGACTCGGTCGAGGCGTTCCGCGTCCACTGGATTACTCAGCTGCATGCTCGGGCTATCTTCTTGTCCCTTGATTGTCGACTTGTGTGCCTCCCTGGCACGCTGAAGCTCGGATTCGAATTGATGGACTCGCGCCTTGAGCGTCTGAAGCTCAGCGTCCCACACACTTTGAGCTTGCAGCAGCCGTTTCGAGAGTTCGCTCGGAACTTTCGTCACGACCTGCATCGTCACAGCGAATCCTTAGCCTCAGGAGAGTTCCAGTCGCTTGACACGCACGAACCTGCTTCACGCTGGCCTCCATGTTTATCATCCGCGTCTCGACTTCTTTTTGGAAGCGCTGGCTGCTCCGAGCTGCTTCCCGCAGGCGATTCGTGAGCGCCTCGAACTGTTGGCGATCCGCACTTCTGGCTGCTGTCGCGTCCGCTTTTCTGCCCTCCATCGAATGCACTCGGAGATTAGCACAACCACATCACAACTTCTTGTCCCATGGAGATGCGGACAGTACATAGCCTTCAGATCGTCCGTTAGCTCGTCCAGCTTTTGATCAGCAGCGACGCCAGTGGTGTTCCCGTGTTGAACCGGCATCATGAACTGGAACGACTGAGAACCGGCCGACATCCGAGCCGCAACTGACGCCGGAAGCGCCATTTTGAGCTTGAGTATTTCCTTGTCGAGTGAGAATGCTTTCTCGTCAACCTCTGCGAGTTTCGTCGCGTGTGCTTCGATCGCTGATAGCTGCCGCTCTGCCGCTCGAGCATAATCGCTTCGTACGCCTTCGATAGCGTCTTCAGCCACGTTGATGCGATTTGACAGGTGCTCGCGTGATGATAAGTACTGCCAGAAACGAGTGTTATCCATCGATTCAGGTGCTAGCACGTGATTTGTTGCGGCACCTCGTGGTGGACGAGTCGTAGCTCTGCTACGCTCTCCTCTTGCGCATTTCGCAAGTCATCCAGCATCAGTTTGAAGCGCTGTAGTGTGAGGAGTTGGCAGTACGACAAGTCAGTAAGTGCCGAACAAAAGAGCAGAAGAAGAACAAACGGAAGCGCACATGAGCCTCGGTTGTCTGCTGCTCTTGTACGTGCAGTATCACCCGGTCGATTCTCTCGTCTAGCATGGCTGGGAACCGCTGCTGCCATGCCTCGAGAGCGTTCATTTGCGCTTGCAATGACTCCAACACATCTTGAGACGCTTCTTCTAGGTCCAAATGGTGGCGCTTCTCAATCTGAAGGGACTTGAGATAGCATGGCAATCTGTTGGTAATCACGGCGCTAGGATGGACTGCTAACCCATGTGACTTTCATACCTTAACAGCATCGGAGAGCTGTAACACGCGGGGTGCGAGCTCTTCCTTGATGGTTTTCAGCCTCTCGTTCGTCTTTTGAAGTGTCGCCTCGGCCTTCTCCCGTCGCTGCCGCTCGGTACGGAGGTTGTTGCTGCCCCCGAGGATGTGCGGCTTCGCGGAGCGGCCGCCAGAGCGGCTCTCACTGACGCCAGACACAATGCTGGATGCCGGCATCGCGTCACAATCCGTTTGCTGCTGCTTCGCTCAGTTGGCAGTTGGCGTCGCCATGACGACCACTCACACGACGACTCGTTCAAACGGCCGACGCAGAGTGTGGATATTTATACGCCAACTGGCGAGCAAAGCTCGTCGTTCTCCACGAGCGTCAGTGATGTTCCCCACTCACGACAGGGAAAAAGAATACGTCTCCTTGATCAGCTGATGTGCTTGAAAGACTGCGAGGATCGCCTTTCAAAGCCAACAGCGCGTCTTCGTGTCGTTCACCCAATGGGACCGAGGGTCGAACAGTTACTGTCGGTACTGTCGGCTTCTTCATTGCAGCGCCAGCCGTTTGAGCGCGCCGAGGTGTTTTCATTGCTCCATCCTTGACGCCACTGTCGGTTGATGATGACAGTAGAGCTGGGGTGGGTCTGGGCGATACAGGGGACGTGTTTGCGGGTCTAAATCGCGCATTGGAAGTGTGCGGCCGATTGTTGCTGCTCGTTCCCTGAGCCGCATGCATCACCAGCAGTTTATGTTGCTTGCTCTTCCGGTTGAGGTAATTAGCTGACCCGCCACTTCTCGTCACCGAGGCAGCAGTTGGGGGCCGCGATGGGACTTGGACGGTCGTTGATCCTTCATGCTGCTGTTCCCTCTCGAGTAAATCCTGATAGTCGAGCAGAATCTCACGTGATTCATCCTGTCGACGAAAGCACAACAGCAACTTTAGCATGAGCGTACGAGAAATTCCGTTTGGCCACGAGTAGGAGACTTACCCGACTGCGATGGATTTCAGCTACAATAGTCTCGTTCTCCTCCTTCAGGTTGGCGGCGAGCGTTGCGAGTGGGTCCTTCACGTACGCAAGGTCGTCCTTCAGCTCTTGTATCCTAGTAGCAAGTCTCCGAGCGAGCGCATCAAGCTGTGCAGTCTGATCGCGGCCGACGAGAAGCTTCTCATTGATGCGAAGCAGCTCGGCGGCAACTTGCTGCGTCGAGTTGCGGTGCTTGGTCCCAACTTGATCAACGCTGAGCGTCAAAGCTGCCTTGACGCGGGCGAGTTTCTGCTCAAAGTCTCCGACGAGTGTCGTCTCCGTGAACATCTTCAGATCCGCAATCTCCTTTTCTTGCTGTTCGCCGTGCTCCCTCATCTGAGATACGGCATCTGTCAGCGCATTTTGCTTGTCGTGAAGGGCTGCATTGACGAGCATTTGGTCGTGCTTGGAGTCTTGCACAGACGTGATCCACGAGCCCAAAGTCTCGTGTGTGTCCGTGCTCTTGCAGTCGAGAGTACTCAAGTCTGACCGCGTTGCACTCACGACCTCTTGAAGCTGCGAAAGCGATGTCTCACACTCAGCCTGCTTCTGTGTTAGCTCGTGGAGCCCACTATCGAGCTTGTTCAGCTTGAGTTGGCGATCACAATCCCCATCGACATACTCTTGCAACCTCTCGATGTGTCCGTGCATCTGCGCAATACGAGCGGCCGCGTTCTCTATCGCTGCCTTCTGTCCATTTGCCTCGGGGTCAAAGATGCGATTGAAGTCGTCGATCGACAGCTTCAGCTTGACTTGGTGCTCGATTCGTGACGCAAAGTCTGTGAAAAGATCCCGCAGGTTCTGCTCCAGCATGGCGCGGAACTTTTTAATGTCGCGAGCGCCGGCCTCGTAGACGGAGATATCGAGTTTCGACGCCTGAAGAGCATTCACGGCATCGTTCTCTGCTTTTTTTTCCAGTGCGGCTTGCACATCAGCACGAAGCTTGTCGAGCGCGACTTCGGACGTAGCTTGCGAAACCTGGGGGGAAATTAAAACGAAGTTGTAAGCATCATGAAGCGTTCACAGCCTTATCAAAGCAGGGAAATCACACCCGGGTGGACATTGCGGCGTCCAGCTGCGCGCGGGTCACGAACGATAGAACATAGTCGGCAATTCGCGTCTGCTCGGAGCGGGAAGCTTTCGCTGCTGTCTGCAGGTCCTGAACTTGGGCCTTGAGCCTGTCAATTTCCGCCCAGAGGTGCAGCCCGCCTGCCGCAATTGCCAGAACCGTCAGCTCGAGCGCGATCAGTGACCGGTATCCAAATGTTCAGCCGAGTAAACCTGCGATGGAAGTCTGGTTGGCCGCCATTGCAAGCGATGCTCGAGGTCGGCTGCCTGTCAGCCCAAAGTCCCCTTACCACGTTGCTCGCTACGCTGAGGAAGTGGCAAAGCCTTTGGAAGAGCTCTCATCGATGGCTATTATCGTGTTGTCATCTGAGGGAGCAGAAAATAGCCCATGGATCACGATAACCGCAACCGTCAAGGGATCACTGTCATCTTGTTTGCCCAGAGAGCTCAACAACAACAACAACAACATGCCGTGCCAGATCTTTTTGATGCGCTTGATTGGATCGAATCCGAGTCACTTCGAGCGCCGAACAAAGCCATATGAACGGTTCTTACTGCCGTGACCACATCACGACTGGTCTGCGATGAAGTCGAAGAGCAGCCGGAGCGAGTGACTCAAAACTTCCGTCAGCTGCAACCAAAGTGCCACCTTGAAGGCAAAAAGTGTCGGACACATGCCGAAAATTACCCTATGTGTCATTTTTCGCGTTGTCTCCTTGGAACGACCCAGCGAGGCGAACTGGATTTGCATCGAGTGCCATCACAACTTCTGCATCGGCATCGAATGTAAATTGCAGCCACATGAATCTATGATGTCTACGCTGCTTGGGTGATGTGAGCCAGGTCTGATGTTGACGCCACGAGAGATTTCAAGTACCTGGCCTGGGCAGTCGATATTTTGAACAATGTACTCAAGCCCATTATGAACCACTGCACCACACATTGAAGTAGGTATGAATTCTGCAGCATGACCGCCATGTTTAAAGTAAAGCACGCGAACCGTTTGCCCAGTCGACTAACCAGAGATATCTGCCCTCGTGACATCAGAGTCAATCAATGCTGTGGTTGGCAGGGGAGAGAAGATAGTCAATCATGTCGATAATGTTGGAGGCGCCGATGATCTCGCCCTTCGTACCCCGAGTACTAACATGAGATTGCGGGTGCGCCGCGATGTCCGGTCACTTTGACATGGAATAAAAAATGCCATTTAGGGATAGAACGCAACGAATGGCACCTGCAACGTGGGCTTCTCCTCCTAAGCACCCCAGCTACCATCCGGCTGCCTCCGAATACGACTTGACTGGGATCTCGGATGCTCGGTCATTTTGACGACTTTCTTGGTGTAGACGGTGGCAATCCCGTGTATTGAGGCGTAATCCCTTCCTGTCCGCGGATCCTTACATCTCGGCTCCTGAAGCGCTGGCTTGGAGTGTTCACAGACAAGTTCTTTGCAAGTCCATCGATAAGTCGCCACAAAGACATGTTGCCGTCGGAGCGTCAGCGAAGGCTCTCCTGCTTCAAGAACGCGGACATGAACCACACCGAGGCATCTGGCGGCCAATCAAACACACGACCCGCCCGGAAATGCCGGTGCGCACCGCCCTCGTTGCTGCTCACAGCAATGCTGCACAGTACTTCAGTAGTCGAAGTTGGTGTGACTGATGAAAATATGAGACAAGATCGTACCCTACTTCAGATTCTGCAGCCATCGGATCGCTCTTGACGAACCTCACTGTCAAGGGCTGACTCCCTGGTGAATCGTCGCTGAGACGAGGATCGAGATGAAGCTCCCGATGAGTTTGCCTTGCAGCGTTGCCCAGTGGGTCTCGAGCAAGAACGCGAGCTGGTACAGCCCCGAGATGCCGTAGCGCGTCTTGATGAACCGGTAGACAGACAGGAAGGAGAGAAGCTCGAGCGCCGCATAGGCGATGGACGACCCCACTTCTAATTCCACTTGGCTTCTGCTCATGTGGTCGAGTATCACGTTGTACTTGGCATTGGGTAGCTGCCACAATATGCCAACGCATGAAGCGTACAGCAGAGGCATAAAGACCTCCATGTACTCGACGAAGAGCAACACCTCTGCAGCAAAGAGCATCTGGAGGGTCTGCTCCAGGATGCGGGCCTGGTCCCGACGTTGGATAAAGACATTGTCGATGATGATGCCTGAGCGGCCAGCTGCGGACAAGCGACGAAACGCTGATATCGGGCTCGGGTGAACGTCAGACAGTTCAATCGTTCGGCGGATCTCGTTGTCAATGTCGTACTCGGCAGGAAGACTGCTGTCAGTTGCTGCAATCTTGATTGAGTTTGTCCTGCTCAGCATTTTCCTGCCAATGTTTACGATGCTGACATCGCTCTGTGATCGCGGGCGTCCGAGAGTCTTCGCGATGGCCTTGGCTGAGATCTCGACAGACCGTCCACGCCGACGAACTCTGTGTTCTCTCGATTTGCCGGCGAGCAGTGTAACTTGCCTGCCGATCGTAGCACCCACCTTTGAGGCTACGGAAGCTGGATCTCCGGTATTGATGTGACTAACTTGACCGAAGCTTATGAGTCGGTGGGATCCGCTCGTGCGAATAAACCGCGCTTGCAGGTAGACTGACCGTGGAACCTCTAGCTCCTGAGATAGTGGAGCCTCTGCTTTTGCTTCTGTTGACTTCTTGCGCTCACTCGTTGTTCCTTGCGTTGTTGACAAGTCGGACGAGACTTCCACGATGTACCGGTGCTTCCGTCTTCGTCCTCGGTACTTCCACCTTCGCCATATCGACTCAATCTGTTGCAGGAGAGCTTCCCACACTCGACGAGGATGTATTGACCATGCCCGGGAATGGGAATACTTTGACATTGACGCTGCTGCTGCATTGCTGTCGTTTGTCACCACTTGCACACCCTTGTGCGCGGTTGTCCCTGGAGTTGTATGGAAGCCGCGTCGCTGTCCTGCAACGCCTGCCTCGACAATCTTAACAGCGGTGTTGAGCGTCGACCGTGTGTCTCCGATATACTCATGATTCAAATATGTTCGGGACTCGATCGCCGCCTGCGCAAAGTCCATGACCATAATCAAGAGCACCATCAGGTTGCTCTGCACGTACTGCATGCACACGGTCTGGTAAAGCGAGCCTGAGATCTCCACCATGCAGATCGTCACATCGGCCGAGATGTCGTCCAGCTCGCGTGAGAACTTCCACAGCTGACGCTTGATGGTGATCTTCAAGACTGGGAAGACAAAGATCATCGCGAGCTGCGCTGGATACGGTACATATGCAAACACGATCGAGAGTCCGAGCAGGAAATAGAAGAGCACAAGCTGCGCTCCGATAACCGGGATGTACCGCTTCAGCTTGGTTCGGACTCGAGTGAGGTCGTTCTTGGCAAGGAGATAGTTGAACAGAGCCAGAAGCATTCCCCAAGGTAGCACTCCAGTAAGCTCTCTCATCGGAACAGGGAACATCCAACCAACTGCGACAGTGACCCAGAGTGTCTCTAGGCAGACAGCGACAGCGATCGCAACCAGGATACAGTTGCCGCATGTGTAGTTGCTGTTCATTGCCGTCAGACCCATCGCCTGCCTTCCCGCGAGCAGCATCAAGTAGGTCATGATTCCATGCGAAACGGCAGAGCGCAGGAAAGCTACTGCCTGGTGGTTGACGCCCAGTCTTGGGTCTTGGAGCGGGAAGCTGTCGATGCAGACAAGGATGAGCAGCGTGGGCAACGGGAAAAAAACAATCACAGCAGCGACACGGTTGATGCTGGTAGTTTGCTGGTACTGATGAAATGCATTGAGCTTGTCGATCGAGTAGCGACCAAGATACTGGTGCTCCGTCTTGAGTTCGTGAAGCGTCCGGGCGACACTTTGAAGTGAGGCCATCACCTTCGAGCACGACAGGTTTGTTTGCATTGCTGGGTCGTCTTGCGTCTGTTGAGTCGAAACCAAGAGTGAGGTTGCATCACCAAGTTCCGCTGTCTCGAAACAAAGTACTTGAACAGGTGGAGTTTTGCAACTAAATATATCCGAACTCTGTGCTCGAACTGGTGCAGATGCACAATGTCCAAACATAGACGACACCTCCGTCGCGTCCACTTTGAGCGCGACGACACTTGGAATCATGTTCACTTATTGTTGCCGCGGGTCTGCTTCGATTTGTTTGTTTGTGTCGAGAGTCCGTTTGCCTCGAGACCGCGAATCGTGCGATCCCGAATTCCGGACTTGGCGACCAGGTCTCGTCCAACAGTGGCAGTGCTGCAGTAGGGCGAGCGCTAGACCTTGGCCGCTGCAAGTAGCGATATGAAGCCCAACACGGCAGCATTGACTTGCTTATTCTCTCGGTATGCTGCAATTCCACCTTGGTGGTGGTGAGAAACTCGAAGACAAGCATGGAGACCTTGATGGCAAACGCTTGTCATTCGTCGAAATCGTGCGCTTTTACTTTCATTGGCTGAAGTGCTTACTTCTTGCAGTTCCGTCCCATTCGTCTAAATATCGAGATGACCAAATTATCGTCCAATCCAGTTCCTCTATTTCTATTCACTCGCTGCAACAGCAGAAACCACCAACACCTGCAGCGGAAATGGTGGACGGAGCACCTGTGGACCCGCTTGCGGACACCACGACGGCGGCCGATCTCATGGCAGCGATCGCTCCACCAGCCTCCGCATCTCCGTCATCATCCGCGCCACCGAATGCACCTACCCCGAGCTCTGGGGCCTCCGTAGAGCCGGAGATACCGCCGGAGAACTCGGTGCTCATCATGGGCTACCGCGTGGCGTTCCCCGAGGGCAAGAAGCCCTTCCCGGCGCAGCTGGCCGTCATGAACAAGGTGCTGGCGGCGCTCAAGACGGGCCAGCACGCGCTGCTCGAGTCACCCACGGGCTCGGGCAAGACGCTGGCGCTGCTGTGCTCGTCGCTGACCTTCCAGCGGCAGTTCACGCTCGAGATGATCGCCAACGACAAGCTGCGGCAGGAGGCGCAGGCCAAGGCCAAGGCCAAGGCCAAGGCGGAGGCCGAAGCCGCTACAGGTACGCCTGGAGCTGCTACAACAGCAGGTTCGGTGGCTGCCAAAGCGGTGGGGATCTCGGGCGACTCCGCGAGAGCGATCGCCATCGATGACGACGACTTTGCCATGTCCCAGCCGTCGTTCGCCAAGTTCCGATTCGAACGCAGACAGCAAACGGAGGAGCAAGAGACCAGCGCCGACGTGGACAGCCCAGACGACGGTGGTGCAACCAGGAAGCGCGACGCCGACGAGCTGAGTGCCGACTCGGCTGGAGAAACCGCGAGCTCGGAGACGAAGCGGAAGAAGCGCGTGCTGCCCAAGTCGTTCAGCGCAGCGGCCTCTGCGCCTGAGGTGGGCAGAGGCACGCAGTACGACGACTTCCACTCGGTCTCGACACCAGCGGACAACAGCACGAGGCGCGTGACGCCGCCGCGCATCTACTTTTGCTCGCGCACGCACTCGCAGCTGGCGCAGGTGGTGGACGAGCTCAAGAACTGCCCGCCGTCGTACTTGGCATCCCCGGACCCGATGAACCCGGTGGCCACGCACCTTCAGACCTGCGTGCTTGGCTCCAAACCCAACTACTGCGTCAACTCGCGCGTCAACAAGCAGCCGGGCCAAGTAGACGAGAAGTGCCAGCAACTGCTGCAGGAGAACAAGTGCGCCTTCTTCAAGAAGCTCAAGAAGACCAACGACCTGCGCCGCGCGACGCCGCCCGTGTGGGACATTGAAGACATGCTGGTGCTCGCCAAGAGGCACCGCGAGTGCGCCTACTTCCGCGCGCGCGACGCGCTGGAACACGCCAACCTCGTCTTCTGTCCGTACAACTACCTGCTGGACCCTGCGATCCGCGAGGCCGTCGGCATCAACCTCAAGAACTCGATCGTCGTGCTGGACGAAGCGCACAACGTCGAGGATACGTGTCGCTCGAGTGCGAGCTGCGAGCTGACGATGGATGTACTGGAAACGTCCATCCGCGCATTCACAGTGGTCATCAAGCAGGGCTCGCGTCCGCCCAGCTACAACACGCTGCTCAAGCTGCTGAACGGGCTGGATCGGTGGCTGCGTCATGTCGTCAAGAACGGCAAGGAGCTGCTGCAGACCACAGGCTTCGAGCAGGAAAGCCGAGTGTGGCCTGGGGCGTACACATTGGCAATGCTAGCCGAGTTCTGCGGCGTCACGAAGGAGAACTTCGCGGCGCTCAAGCAGCACGTGCTCGCCGTGGCAGAGCACGAGAAAGAGCTGTCCGCCACGGGCGAGACCAGCACTGGCGATGACTTTCAGTCGCCAACGAAGGGAGGCAAAGAGGATGGACCGACGATTCTGCTGGGTGCGCTGGCCATGAATACGGTGCGCAGCGTCGTCAACGTGGCCGACTACATGTTCCGAGACGAACTCAAGTACGTGGACGACTTCAAGCTCATCGTCATGCGCTCGCGGTCGCTGTGGAACGGCCGCAACAACCGCCGAGGGTACAGCGGCGGCAACAATGGCGGTGGGGCAGCCACGGGGGACGGCTGGCAAACGAAGATGTGCGTCTGGTGCCTGAACGCGGCCGTCGCTTTCTCGGATGTGATCAAGGAGGCGCGGAGCGTGATCCTGACGTCGGGCACGCTCAGTCCGATGGATTCGTTCGCCGGTGAGCTGGGCACCGAGTTCCCGATGCGCCTTGAGGCGAACCACGTGGTCAACATGCGCCGGCAGGTGTTCGTTGGCGCTATCATGAACGGGCCGGGCTTCGTTGATTTGTCATCCACGTACAAGAACCAACAGGAGTTCCGGTACCAGGACTCGCTTGGCGAGCTGTTGCTTCAGTATGCGCATTCGATTCCAGGCGGGATCCTCATGTTCGTGCCGTCCTACTCGCTAATGGACAAGCTGTCTTCTCGCTGGGGGCAAACCGGCCTTCTCGCCAAGCTGGAGGCCATCAAGACGGTGTTCCAAGAGCCTCGGAACGCCGGCAAGGACTTTGACGCACTGCTGGACGACTATAAGAACGTGATCGCGACGACTCGGCAGTCATTGACACAGGAACATGGGACCGATCCGACTCCGAAGACCGGCGCCGTGTTCCTGGCGGTATATCGCGGCAAGGTGAGCGAGGGCATCGACTTTTCGAACGACAACGCGCGTGCTGTCCTCGCGGTTGGCATCCCGTACCCAAGCGTCAAGGAGCTGCAAGTGTCGCTCAAGCGCAAGTATCAGGACGAGAAGAGTCGTGTGGACAAGGCGCTGGTGAATGGCCACGTCTGGTACAACTTGCAGGCGTTCCGCGCGCTTAACCAGGCGCTGGGGCGATGCATCCGCCACCGGACGGACTACGGCGCCATCATCCTGGTGGACTCGCGCCACCGCTTCCAGGCACACACGCGCTCGCTGTCCAAGTGGATGCGGCCCTTCATCCGCGAGTTCGAGCACGCCGAGCAGTGCCTGCCGCTCTTCCCCGAGTTCTTCGAGCGCAACGCGCGCGAGCTGCCGCTCCCGGTGCTTCCGCCGCCGCCGCCTCTGGAGGACGCACAGGCGTCAAGAGACCCGGCGGCCACAGGATGGATTCAAGCCAAGCACGGCTCGGTCACGCTCAAGTATGAAGACGATAGCAAGAGACAAGAACCGATGCGGAGAGAGAACTCCGACCAGTCCGGACGCTCCATGGCGTCCACGATGGGCAGCGTGCGCGCGTACATGGCACGGCAGCAACCGCAGGAGGCGTCGCGCGTGTTCTCGATCTTCGAGCAGAAGCGGGTATCGCAGAAGCAGAGGCATCCCGATGACAGCAGCAGCAAATAAAGGCTACAAATGCGTCACCCCCCTCTTTGCCTCCATCTCGGCTCTCCCTCCCTCCTGCTTCTACACTCTCCTCTGCACTTCGTCGTCGTCGAAGCGCTCGAGCCGCGCGCCACCAACGGCAATGATCGCGTGGGACTTGTCGGTGAAAGCAAGGCTAGCGGCATCCGGTCCACCCTGACCGATGGATGACCTCCTGACCGAGATGCTGGACGACGAACGCCGCCTTCTAAACGGCGCCTGCTGTGAGAGTCTTCGAGACGGCGTGCCTGGCTGCGCTTTGGACGGCGGAGGAGGATTGGCCGCGTCGTTGGCCATCTGCTGCGCCTGGTGAATCACGCGCACGATGTCGGCCTCGGAGATGCTGTGCAGCAGCAGGAAGAGCTTGTTCTCGGCCTGGAAGCGCTGGAATGCAGCCAACTCGTCCAGCACATTGTACCGGAACTCGATGCGTCGCTTGTGCTGCCGTTCGGCTGACCACTCTTGCCTGTCAACACGTTCAAGCGGCGGCAATGTCAGTCCGAGGACGAACTCCAAGAGTCAAATGCCTCAGATCGACGCACCGCTTTTTCTCGCGTGTCTCGCGGAACTGGCGGCGTTTGTCTGACAGCAACTGCCTCAGCAACGCCATCTTGAGCTGTAGCGGCACCTTTTCGTTCGGGCGAGGACCGCCGCCGACGCCTGCCAAGAGAGAGAGCAATGAAGCCTGCTTCGTCGGTGAAGACGTCCCTTTCGGCTTCCCTCGCGTAGACGGTGGCGATTGAGCCTGCTGTTTGGGACTGGAGCTGGATTTCTGTTGATGTGCAGAACGCTGGTCCTCTCCGTGGACAAGCGGTGCCTTCTTGGCTATCGAGGACGGAAGTCTGGGTTTGGACGAAGTCTTGGGGGACTTAGTCGTGGTGTAGAAGTCGTACATGGCGAGCTGGAACTCCTCGCCCATGTTCTGAACGAGCTTCATGTTGCGCTTGACAACTTTAGCGGCAGGAGGTGGTTGAGGCTTGGTCGGAGACGAAGCTTGGACGGCACTGGCGGTTGTGGTAGCGACTGCAGCAGGGGATGTCGGCGACATTGCTGCCTCAGTCCCAATCGAAATGCTATTGCTGCCGTTTCCAGCAGCGGCTACAACGTCGATCGGAGCCTGGACTGTCCCGCAGTTGCGGAGGTGGCGGTGCATCCCCTCCATCCGCTTTTGCTCTCTCGCTGTCGCGCCTCCTGCTGTATTGCGGTCGTTCGCGACGCGAAAGTATTCGACGAGTGTCAACGTCCGAGATTCGTCGTGAGCAGCTTCCCGAGGGCTTAAAGACGAGCTTTGTGCGTCGTTCAATGGCGTGGCCAGTCCGTGGCGGCGCTTGGTCTTCTTCTCGAGCTTGGTCCACACGAGCAGCAGCAGCTTGACGCGCGCATCCGTGATGGCTCGCCACTCGCGCCACATGATCTGGAAGTCGCGCACGCGCTTGCGGAAGCGCAGGATGAGTCGGCGGAACTTCACGTCTTGGAACTCAAACCAGGACGTGACGATGATAGCCGCGGCCTCGCACCGCTCCCGCCGGCGTTTAGCTTCCAGCCAGCGGCGGATGAATCGCTGGACGAGTCGAATGGCCTTCAGGACGATGGGCATGCGATAGAAGGGCGACGTGATGGGCGTCTGCGGTGCAAAGCTGAGCAGCGCGAGCGAGTTCTGGCGGACGAGGTTGTTCTGCCGCCAGTACTTCTGGATGCGCTTGGCCATGAGCACCTTGCTGAGCGCGTCGCGCTTCTTCTTGAAGAGGTGGAAAGCCTTGAGCCATCTGTCGCTCGACTGCGCCAGCATCACAATCAGCAGCCACTGCGACTCGCGGAAGCGCTTCGCTTGGAGTTCCTGCTGCTCCCGTCGTCGCTTCTGCCAGCGACTGACAGCGTTGCGCACGGCGGTCTCTTGAGCTTCATCTAGCTCCTTCTTGCGTTTCGTTGCCAAATGCAGCTTCTGGTCGACTGCGGAAGGGAACATGGACGTCTCGGCCGGTCGCTGTAGCACGGACAAACGCGCGAGGTGGCGGTTCTTGCGGACGAGGTCTTCGCCGTGCTCCTGCACGAGTTGCTGTTGTTTGAAACGGTGAATGCTCTCGATCTTGGCGATGAGATCAGGGAGACTACGAAGCTCATCGACTCGCGATCGCAGGTTCCGCGACTTTAGCGCTGCAGCTGTTTGCTCACGAAGCTCGCTTCGTCTTGTCGAAAAGCGGGTCGTCGATAGCGGAGGCGTCGCCACGACGGATCCTGCTGCAGCTGGATCGGGGGACTGGAACAACGACAGCAGCAACCGGTCGACGTCCTTGTTGTTTGCTTCCCGCGAGTCGACGAGGTGCCTCTCCTTCTCCGTAACGCTTGCGCCAACGATTGCTCTTCCACTGAAGTCAGGGCGGTGGACGCTGCCTTCGCCATTCTCGCGCTGACGTTGGTGTCGCGCGGCTGCGACTCGTTCGGCGTACGTCGACCCCAGCGTCGACTGGTGCCGAGGGCGAGGCAAGATGCGGGCAGCAGCTGCACTACCAGGCGTGTGCACCTCTTGCTGCTGCTGTTCGTCCTTTTGAAGCGTATCCCGCAGGAGTTTTTCCATCTTGACTTGCTGCCACTGCGATGCGTTTGGGCGATGCCGGTAGATCAGCCATTCGGCAGATGGGAGCATTAGTGACTCGCTTGGCGGGGTGTCTGGGTCGATGTTCGAGCCGCCATCAGCGACAGTGGAGGTGAGCGAACTGCGGTGGCTTGGAATGCGCGGCTGGGCATGTTGCTCCTTGTCCTCAACCAACGATATCCTGTCCAAGATGGAAGCAATGCGTTCGATGCGGTTGGTCGGATTGGCTCCACGAGCCTCGACTCGACTCCAGCATCCATTCTCTGCCTTGGAATCGTCGATCAGCCAACTGTGGGAAGGTTGATGAGGGATCTGCTTCGCACTGGGGCCTGTAGTGTCCAAGCTCGAGTTGATATCGGGTTCACATGGCTCTGTTGGCACCTTCGCGACTGCCGGTGGGAAGAGCCTCCGGTCAATGCTCTCTTTCAGCTCCTGGTTCCGGTCGTGAAGATGGAAACCATCGCGAACCGAGAAGCGCTTCCCAGGCATCGAGTGCTGGAGAGATCGTCCAGCATCAACCAGTCGCCTCTTTCCCGGCTTGGATTGGTGAGGCGGTGGGGCGGGCTGCACCACGACACTGTGGGCGGCGTCCAGCGTCATGCGTCTGCGACAGCAACCCCTTCGAACCAAATGTGCTGCAGTGTCAAAGTCGGACTCGATCAACCACAGCACGAGACGTTTCACTGCAGCACCAAAGATAGCTGCGCGATCTTCCCCTTGCACTGCCAAGGGGCCGCTCTCCGTGCTTGAACAGTTGCAGCTGTAATGGAGAACATGAGTTCGGAGTCGTCGTCGCTACCGGAATCCATAGCTGCAGAGACGGATGCGTCCTCAGCCGACGAGTATCTGGACGAGTTGTTCCAAGGCGAGGATAGCGTGGTCGCGTCTCCACCTGTGGCGCTTGCTCAGGGCGACGCTGGTATCGCGACTATTGACGGAGAGGACGAGTACAACGATGAGTCCTTCGAAGAGGAAGATGCCGACAACGTACCTGCGAATGGTCGATTGCCTGCAAGCTTCAACGATGCGGAGTGTCAAAGTGGTCGTGATAGAAGCTCTGATGATACGAGCGACGCGGAGGTGAATCATTATGAAGACGAAGAGTTTGAAAACGACGAATGCAGCGATGCGGAAATGCCACTTATGGTGGGGTGCGCTGCCAGTGCTGCTTTCGGAGACAACGACGCATCGTCTGCAAGGATTCCGGATAGCTGTAGTGACGTTGAAGATACGGATCAAATCGGCGATGACGAGGATAGCGGGAAAGCTCCACCGGTGGACGAGACGAAGCCAGAGCTGCGTCGATGGTGCAAGCTGAAAATGAAGGCCTTGTCCGTGTCAAGCGACTCGAGGCCTGTTACCGTTGCTGATCACAGAAATTCGCTGTTTCAGCCTCAAATGCACTCGGCGACACCGGTCAGTTCATCTGCGATCTCAAAACTCATGGACAATGCGCGGGCGAGCAGAGATCGAAGTAACTTGCAGCGCCAAATACTGGGGTCCTATCGTTATCGCCAGTTCGACCATGCCCACGCTTCGATTGTGAAGCATGCCGCTGTTCCCGCTTCACTGATTGATCGGGCCAAGACGGCCAGGTTCTTGGCGACTGCGACCAAGCTGAGCGAAGTGAAGACTGACAAGGAGAACATGCTCTCCGCAACGAACCAACTGCCAACGAACTCCACCCAGCCCGGAACGTCGTCACTCTCCGCATTCGTCTCGGTGAAGACAGCCGATCTCCGTGGGAAACTGGCGACAGCGTCTCTGGATGAAATGTGCATGAGGTGGATGCAACCCTCAACTCGAGGAGGCAGTGGCATTGGCACGATAGACGATGATTTCATCAATATTGGGACGTTAGAGTTGATGGAGGAGATGGCAAAGACACAGCGGGAGATCATTCGCGTCGCATCCACCGACGGCGGTACCAGAAGCGAGAAATACCCGCAGCGAACAACCACAATGTCTCAGACAATGGAAACAACGAAACGGCAGCTGAAGGCGTCAGTGCGCACTCGGCAAGACGCGCATGCGATGTTGAGCCAACAAATTTAGTCAATGTCCGCGGCTGGGTGCGAAGAACATTTCTTGTCTCGTTCTGCAGAGTGTGATAGCTATTTCGAGATGTGTTTGTCGAACTCTGGTTTCGCTTTGGTCAACTTTATCGACTCTCAAAGCGTATTGAAAAGCCCAATGCGAAACTCTGCAGCTATTCTCGAAACAATAGTCGCTTCACCAACGAGTCCACGAGGTCGGATGCGGTCGGATGGTCACCTCACAAGGCTAAACCTGGCAGCCTCAGTCGGCTATCCCTGCTCACAATCGCAGTCATCAGCATCCCGAACCATTTCGAACTCTCTCAAGCTGACAGAGTGAGTCGGTCTGCTCTGATGTTGACGATAATTGCAGCCAAGCTGAAGGAAGCCTACCACGCGCTACATCAACTGAAGACGGAGCATCAGTACCTCGGCCGCTACTCGGTCGAGAAGCTTCAAGCTTTCCACAAGTACCAGCAGTCCGTCAGCGTATACCGCGCTCTCGCTGTCCTCTTGCTGTCTCCGCTACCCACACTGCTCGTGCTCGCCGGCCTCGACTGTATCAAGTTGCGCGACCCGAGGCGGGACGTGAGCCAGCACGCGCCGACGTTCCTGCGCTCGGTGCTCTCGCATTTTATCATGACGTACATGTTCCTGCTGGCGGGCAAGCAGGCACTAGGGCTGACATCGAGAAACAGCGCTTACACGCATGGCAAGTGTCTGCTTATCTCAATCTGCACTTCAACCTGCCTGGAGGCGCTGTGGGTGATTGTTGCAGTTGGTTGGAAGTTTCCCGTCCCGATGCGCGAGTTGCTGGGTGTGACGCCTTGGGGGATCTTGACCGCGCTGTTCAACTATCTCCTTGCCAAGAACGACCTCACTCGGGTGCTGGACA
>JAADYB010000580.1:0-17311 GCA_023338075.1 Phytopythium litorale
AGCTGGCGGCGGAGCAGAATGTGCGTCCGATCATCCAGAAGCTGCCGATGGACAAGGTGAACGACGGCATCGCCATGGTGCGCTCCGGCAAGGTGCGCTACCGCGTCGTGCTCGAGAACTAGGCCTGAGAGTTGGTGATTCGACTTGACGGCGTCGTCCAGTAATTCACAGCAGGTTACCTGTAAAATTTCGCGCTTTGTCCGGCTGGTATGTAAATTTGAGTTGCAGGTCCGAGTTGATGAGCTCTGAAGTGGACACTGGCTCGTCGATTGCGGATATGCGCTCGGACAGTAATCACGGCGCATAATCACCTGTTGCACACGGGCGCCTTAAAACTCCTCTACGGCGCTATTTGGCGCCTTTATCTTTGCTTATGTTGCCCTCCTCCACCGTTACTGCCAACATGTTGCGCGCAATCTGGTCCGGACCGTCATCCGTCATCCGATGTGATGTCGCATCGTTCGTGAGACCGGCCCCATCGCCACCGACACACGGTCAGCGGGATGGCTGCGTCCGGCCGAGAAGTGCCCGCAGCCCGTTCCGCTCTCACACATCGCGCCGCTTGTCCCGCTGTAACTGTCGCACTCTGTCGACTAACTCGTGTCGCTCACGCCCGCCGGCCATGTCTCCACCCACCACGCCGGCCATTCGCCAACTCGCTCGCTCGGCTCCACTCGCCTGCCGCTCTCTCCTTCCTCCGCTGCCAACTTCGTCACTACCCGCCTCTCCGCCTCCGTCATGCGCTTCGTGACGGCCATGGCCGCGTCCGAGCCGCTGGGCCGCTGCCGCCCGCGCAAGCTGCAGCTGCGCGCGCTCGGCCCCGACGACGTGGAGATCCGCGTGGCCTTCTGCGGCGTCTCGCGCGCCGACCTGCACGCGCTCGCACGGCCCGACGGGTGCTTCCCGCTGGCGCCGGGCCAGGAGGTCGTGGGCGTCGTCACCCGCGTGGGCACCGCCGTCAAGCGCCTGGTCGTGGGCGACCGCGTGGGCGTCGGAGCCCAGGTCGGCGCCTGCCTCAACCGCGGGCCGGCCTTTTGCCCCGAGTGCGCCGTGGGCGCCGAGGCCTACTGCCGCCGCGCCGAGTTCGCCTGCGACCCGCCGCGCGCGGACGGCAGCCCAGTGCTCGCGGGCTTCGCCGACTATGTGCGCGTGTCCAGCCACTTTGCGTTCAAGGTGCCGGACAACATCCCCACGAGCGTGGCGGCGCCGCTCTTCGGCGCCGGCCTGGCTGTCTACACGGCGCTGGCGCACGAGAAGGTGGCGCCCGGCGACCGCGTAGGCGTCGTGGGCATCGGCGGGCTCGGCCACTTGGCGCTGCAGTTCGTGCTCGCCATGGGCGCCACGCCTGTGGCCTTCTCCAGCACGATCTCCAAGCAGGCGGACGCGCTGCAGCTGGGCGCCGATGAGTTCTACTGCACGCGCCAGCGTGAGGACCTGGCCAAGGCTGCGGGCTCCATTGATCTGCTGGTCGTGACCACGGGTGCGTCCGACGGCCGCCAGGACCAAGACGAGGCGCCGTCGCAGGCCGAGCTGCTCGCGCTGCTGCGGCCGTTCGGGTCGCTCGTGACGGTGGCCGAGCCCGGTGCGGCCGACAGCCGCAAGCCGCCGGCGTCCATCGTGACGGCGCAGGGCCTGCGCGTGGCGCGCAGCCGCGTGGGCAGCGTGGGCGACATGCAGCGCATGCTGGCGCTCGTGGGCGAGGTCAACCTACGACCGGCCGTGGTCAAGATGCCTATGAGCCAGCTCGACGAGGGCCTCGGGAGGCTGCGCCAGGGCAAGGTGCGCTACCGCCTCGTGGCTGAGAGCGACCTGGGCGGCGCGCCGCCGGCGCGCAAGGCTCAGCCGCGGCAGGACAGCAACCCCGCCGAGGAGTAGGTCGGCCCGTCACGCGTGTGTGTAGGATAGATGCATTTATCAAGCGACTAAAGTATGGACCCCCACAAGATCCGCAAGGATGGCTTCACGCGTTGCCGCGGCCGTATATTTCCGGCGCGCACAGTAGCGTCAATGAACTGGTTTTCTTGGACCCATTCCTCTCGAACCGGTTATATACCGGTTTCATTCCATGGTGGTTGTCGTCTTCCAGAGCCCATTACAACACATACCGTCTACTTGTAAAACCCGCGAACCGGCATACCGTCGCGCCGGTTCGGTTGGATCTGCGCGCCTTGCTTCTTCCGGGTCTGGGGGGAAGTTGGCATTCCGGAAACCGCCGCCTTCGCCACAGTTGATAAAGCAGCGCAAGCGCCGCCGCCTTCCCCCCGCCGCCCCCTTCCACCCACTGCCCCCCCCCAAAGCCCGGACAAGATGGCGCCGCCCAATGTGGACAACATGATCACGCTCAAGGTGGACAACGTGCCGTTCATGGTTGGGTGAGTCCTGTGCGTCGGCCCCCGCGCCGCCTGCTGCATGCTGCATGGCGTCGGCCCCGTCCCGGTCGGAGAGCGAGAGAGCGAGCGAGAGAGAGAGAGAGAGAGAGAGAGCCGCGCAGTTGTCCGACCGGCTGCGTGTCTGTCTGTGCGTGTCGGCGCGAGCGGCGAGCGGCGGCGTCCGCCCCTGTCCTGTCGTGTGCGCGTTGGTCGCTAATGCCGTCCCGTTCCTTGTGTTCCCCGCCCGCCCCCGACCCGACCCGACCACCCAGCGCGGAGGAGCTGCGCGAGATCTTCGACAAGTGCGTCGCCTCCCCCTCCCCCCTGCTCTCTAGGAACCCGCGGCGCTGACGCTCGCTACTGCCGCAGGTACGGCGAGATCGGCGACGTGTACATCCCGCGCGCGCGCGGGTCGAGCGAGTCGCGCGGGTTCGCGTTCGTGCGCTTCCTGAACCGGCGCGACGCCGAGGATGCCATCGAGGCCGTCGAGGGCAAGGAGTTCCAGGGCCGCGAGCTGCGCGTGCAGTTCGCCAAGCAGCGCCGCCCTGACAACCCGCGCGAGTTCTACTCGTCGCGCGACGGCGGCCGCGACGGAGGCCGCGACGGCGGCCGCTTCGACGACCGCGACCGCTACGAGCGCCGCGACAGCCGCGAGCGCGGCGGCCGCTTCGACGACCGCGACCGCTACGACGACCGCTCGCGCCGCCGCTCGCGCTCGCGCTCGCCCGACCGCCGGGACCGCGACAGCCGCGGAGGAGGCAGCGGCAGCCGCGACCGCAGCCGCTCCCCGCGCCCGCGCAGCCGCTCGCCGCGCCGCGACTGAAGCCAGGCCGGCGCCGCGAGCAGAGGCAGCCGACGCTCACCCGTGGTAACCTGATGGAGGATGAACACGCACTGCGAACTGCGAACGGGCCCTGTATTTCGTTTGCCTTGGTGTCGATGGAGAGCGCGGCAAGCCGGCGGGGTCATCAAAAATGGCCAAAAAGGAGAGTCAGAAGGGGGAGCGGCCGACCACGAGGGGCGACCGCGGGCCGGCCGATGGGCGGACCGATGGGCGGGTGCCATCACGAGATGATGATGAGGAACACGAAGAACGCGACCACGGCGATCATCATGCCGGCGCAGTACAGCGAGCGCATGTCGCGGTCCACCGAGTCGTAGCCGCGGCGGCGGAAGCACGTGATGGCGATGTATGTGGCCAGCCCGGCGATGCCGAGCACGCCCACGCCCACGAACAGCCACGACACGGTCTTGCTGCTCGCGCCGGTCTTCTCGTCGCCGGTCGCGATCGACGCCGAGCCGCCGCTCTGGCCCTGCGCCGCCTGGCAGCAGTCGAGCACCGCGCCGCTCAGGTCGGGGATGCAGCAGCCGGCAGCAGTCGCGCAGCAGTCGACCCCGGCCGCGGCGCACGCCGGCTCGCCGTGGCACGTGGGGTCGGCCGGCGCGGCGGTCTCCGCGACGCAGCAGTCGAGCGTCGCGCCGCTCACGGGGTCCGGCAGGCAGCAGCCAGCGTCGGTCGCGCAGCAGTCGAGGCCAGCGGCGGCGCACGCCGGCTGGCTGTGGCACTCGCCGGCGTCGTTGCTGCTCGTCGCGACGTCTTGAGGCGTCGACGCGCAGCAGTCCAGCTTTGGCCCCGGCCCCGAGCAGCAGCCGCCCGGCAGAGCACAGCAGTCCAGCCCCGCGGACGCACACTGGGGCTCGTTGTAGCAGAGCGCGTCGGACCCGTTTGCGCGCGCGGTCGGGCTCTTGGTCACCAGTGGCACGAGCGTGGCTGGGTGCTGGTTCTTGCAGCAGCCGAGGACCGCGCCAGTCATCGGGTCAGGCTGGCAGCATCCGTCGATCGAGTTGCAGCACCCGAGACCCAGGACGCCGCACTGGTGCTCGCCGAAGCACGCGTTCGGCGGTAGCACCTCCCTTTCCTCCTCGGGACAGCACCCCAAGTTGCTCGGACAGCAGCCAGGGAGGGTCGCGCAGCACAGCAGCGCCGTGCCATTGTCGCCCGCGGTGCTGCACGTTGGATAGCCGAAGCACATGTCGTTCTCGTTCGACTTTGGCTCGGTCAGCACCTTGCGGTTCTTCTGTGAGAACCACGACGGACGTGTAGCCACCCAGTACATGGAGTTCGATGGCGAGTTCCACGTGTCGAACGCCTTGACGGTGTCCACGAGCTCGTCCCAGGCGGTGGCGGCGTCCAAGATGGCGTGGTCCATCACGACGATCGAGCGCCAGATGTCGTATGGGTCCAGGTTGCCAATGTCGCCGGCGATCATCGGATACTCGGTCGCGACGAAGGACTCCCCGATCAGATATGGCGTGATGGGCGTGAACGGGAGCATGTTGATGCCGTGCACGTACACCGGGCGGTCGCCGAACCACGTGCTGTAGACGACCGACATTTCGCCCACCACGCCGACCATGGCGTTCTTGGAGAAGATCGGCTCGTAGATCTTGGAGTTCTTGCGCATGTGCCAGTACTTCTTGGCCGAGCGGAGCTCTGTCGCCAGCATCAGTCGAGTGTACTGGTGGTACGAGGTCGCGTCTTGGGCGTCGGCGTCCAGGGACGAGAACAGCGTCATGGCGTAGTACGCGTTCGTGCACTCGCTGCTGCTCTCCTGCGACTTGCCGTCTTCCATCTGGAACAGCCCACTGGCGTACGAGTGCCCTACGAACCAGTCCTTGTGCCGCGCCACGGGGAAGAAGCGGTTGGCGGGCAGATCGTCGAAGAACGGGACCTTCGAGTGAGGCGGGGTGCCAATGTCCGCGAGCAGCATCGCACACGCCAGCGCGTACTTCTGGACAAAGTCCGGGTCAAACTTGCGCACCACCGCGAGCGCGTAGATAAAGTATCCGTAGTGGAACTGTCGGGCAAACAATCACACAAGGTCAGCGGGCTGGAACAACACGCCACTAGATGCCAGGCCAAGAGGTGCTGGGCCACGTACATGATGATCGTTGTAGTACCCGTTGCCGTAGTCCGCGTCCTTGCTCCGCAGCCCAAAGCTCGTGACAACGCCACCAAACGTCTCGTCGTACACGAGCTTGTCCGGGTTCGTCCCGTCCAGCCACGGCTCCAGCGCATCCTCGATCTTCTTGAGCTCGACGGCGACGATGTCGTCCTGCCCAAACCTGTCCGCCATCAGCAGGAGCCGCGTCTCGCGTCCGATCTGCTTGCCAAAGTTGTACGAGTCGTCGCCGGCCAGGATGGGGTACTTGTTGATGTCCTGCTTGAGGTTCTCGACGATCTTGTCCTTGGCCAATTGCCGCATGGCCAGGCGTCGAGCCTTCTCCTCTTCGACGGGCACCCCATTGAGCAGTTTTGCGTCGTACTCGTCACTGAACAGCCCGTCGTCCGCAAAGTTCCACTCGACAGGCGGCAGCTGCTCGCGCATGTGCCACACGCTGCCGAGCACGCCCTTCATGGGTCCGCGGATGCTCGTGTAGCGGAGAATGTTCACAACCTTGTTGGCGTCGGTAGTGGCCTTCTCGCCCGGAGCCGACTGCACTTGCATGATGTCCATGTGGTGGGGCAACGCCAGCATCAGCAGCTCGGCTTTCCGACGACTGGAGCTGTCCGTGTCGGGCGCGAACGCGGCGAAGGTCTTGGTCTTCCACCGGAACTCGAGACGCGCCACGCTGCTGTCGGCAGGGTCAGCAGTGTAGTTCACCACGCCGCCGGTCGGGTACACGGACGCCGACTCGAGCAGGTACGGGAACGTCGTCGCGTCCAGCGAGAGCGCGACGCGGAGGACGCCCGTAAGCGCTTCCTTGGCGACGACGCGGCCGTCAGTGCCCAGCTTGAGCTCCAGCGTCGGGTCGGACGAGAAAATGTACCACATCTGTCCGTTGCTGACCAGGAGGCTGTAGACGGCGAACTCGACGTCCGAGCCGTCCATGAAGACGAGTCCGTCGAACTTCTTGAGCCGCGAGAGCGACAGTCCGTCGGTGGACTCGATCACGGGCCGGCTGCCGGTGAACTCCATGGTGACGTAGGGCGACCCACGCATGAGCAGCAGCGTGAACTCGGCCGCGCCGTGGCGCTGAAAGCGCACGTTGACGCCGAACGAGTCGAATGCGACGACCTGGTGCGCCGTGGGCGGCGCGACGGGGTCGTCCGCGCCGCCGGCGGCCGAGCTGAGCACGATCTGCGCGATGAAGCCGCTCTGCACGACCGTGGGCGTGACGACACGGAAGGGGAAGGACACGTGCGCCTTCTCGCCCAGCATCCGGAAGACGTAGGGCATGGCCACGACGGCGGCCTCGCCCTGCTCCAGCACGAGGTTCGTCCACCAGGCGCCCGTGGGGAAGGGCTCGTCCGCGAGCCCCGCGACGGCCGGCAGCGCGTCCGCGCCGGCGGTCGCACCCGCGAACAGCGCGGCCGACAGCTGCAGCGGGTGCGGCTCGACCGGGAAGGGCATGGGCCGCCGCTCCGCTAGCGTCACGTTCACCGCGGCGCCCGCCAGCGCCAGGAAGCCCGCCGGGAGCGCCAGCAGCGTCAGGAACGCGCGCATGGCTCGCATACTGCTTGTCCCGCGATCGCCGGCCTTTCTCGGTCCAATACTGAAGCACGGCAAGATCCAACACGCGGACCTTGACTTGGGCTTTGTATCGGCGGAGGATCCTGTCCCGTCCCCTGTGTGTGTGCCGCACTTGAAAAGGCGGAATGACCAGGAAAAACCAGATGGACAAATGACATCAGCGCAGGGGCTTGTATTGAGGATGGTGACAGTGCGACTAAAAATGGAAGCGCGGTCCTGGACTAGGGTACTGATTTCCCAAACTAACGGTCAAAACAGGGCGCAGTACTTGGATTCGGAGTGCGCCACACCAAATACGGGCGACACCCACTGATTACGAGCTGCCGCGTCCATTGGCCACTTGCGACCGTCATCCAGCGAGCGGATCAATGGCGGCGGCGCTCTGGACGGCGGCCCCGCGGCGGCTGCTGCAGCGGCGGCGCTGGGCGTCGGGCGGGCCGGCGGCCAAGCACGTGGTGGTGGGCATGTCCGGCGGCGTGGACTCGTCCGTGGCGGCGCTGCTACTGCGGCGCCAGGGCTTCCGCGTCACGGGCGTCTTCATGAAGAACTGGGACGCCAGCGACGAGCAGGGCGGCACGGCCTGCCCCGTGGACGCCGACTACCAGGACGCCAAGCGCGTCTGCGACCAGCTCGGCGTCGAGGCGCGCCAGGTCAATCTGGTGCAGTCGTACTGGAACGCGGTCTTCGCGCCCTCGCTCGAGAGCTTCGAGGAGGTGCGTGCGTCCATCGCATCGGCTGCTGCATGGCGTTGAACGGACAACTGCGCGCTGACCGCGAGCGACCGCCGTGCGCTGCAGGGGATGACGCCCAACCCGGACATCCTGTGCAACCGCGAGATCAAGTTCAAGGCGTTCCTGGACTACTGCGAGCAGATCGGCGCCGACTACGTGGCGACCGGACACTACGCCAAGCTGCGCGCGCCGGCGGGCGACGACCGGCTGCCGCAGCTGTTCGCGGCCCACGACGCGTCCAAGGACCAGAGCTACTTCCTGTCCAACGTGCCGGGCGCCGCCTTCTCGCGCGTGCTGTTCCCGCTGGGCGAGCTGGACAAGTCCGAGGTGCGGCGCATCGCGGCCGACGCGGGGCTCTGCACGGCCGAGAAGCGCGACTCGGTCGGCATCTGCTTCATCGGCAAGCGCAACTTCGCCGACTTCATCCACGAGTACATCCCCAAGCAGGCCGGCGCCTTCTTCACCGTGGATGGCGAGCGCCTGCACGCGCACCGCGGCTTCACGGCGTACACGGTGGGGCAGGGCGCCAAGCTGCAGGGCATGCCCGAGAAGTGGTTCGTCGTGGGCAAGCGCAGGCAGGACCACGCCGTCATTGTCGCCCCGGGCACCAAGCACCCGGCGCTCTTCTCGGACGAGCTGTTCGCCGACGCGTCCGGCTTCAACTGGATCGCGGGCGAGTTGCCCCGCGAGCTGAGGGACGCCGGCAGCATGCGCTGCCACTACCGCGTGCGCTACCGCCAAGACCTCGACGACTGCACCATCTCGCTTGTGTCGGAGGGCGAGGTCCGCCGCGCCGCCAGCAGTCTGCACGACTGGCATGACGCGGCCGCCGCGTGCTCGGGCGACCGGCAGTTCCTCCGCGTGGCCTTCGATCACCCGCAGCGAGGGGTGACGCCGCAGCAGGCGCTCGTGCTGTACCGCGAGGACGGCATGTGCTACGGCGGCGGGCCCATCGCGTGCGCCGGACAGACGTACTTTGAGCGCCGCGAGCCGCTCGCCCCGGACGTGAACGACTGGCACCGAGGGTAGACCGCGAGCCCAATAGAGCCGAGCCTCGCGTCGCCACCGCCAGTGCCTAGAGTCCGTAGTTGTGCATCGCCGAAGGCTGTCGATCGTTGTGGGGCGGATCATCGTCGCGGCGATCGATCGTCCAGTGCCGCTTGAACCCATTCCTCTCGGATATTTACACGAGACATGCGCTCTCCGTGTTGACACCTTCTCCTGCCTGTAACTGTATACTTAATCGAGCACGTCACGGGTCGAGTTGTCCGCATTGTGGCTCAGTTCGGTTGGCGAAGCGGTCGTCGCGATGGAGGCGGACGCGCAGGTAAGTGCGGACGGGGATGGCGCGCCGCCTTGAGCCCCGCGCGGTCCGCAGGCTGACGCTTCGCTATGCTCCGCGCGTGTCCGGCAGTACGCGCTGCACGAGGCGGCGGCGGGCGCTCCGCGGTGGGCGGCGCACGTGCGGCTGACGCCCGAGCTGCTGCGCAGGCTGGCGCGCGGCGCGGACGCGCAGATCTCGCTCCGGCTGAACGCCTCGGGCGCGGGCTCGCTGGGCAGTAGCAGGAGGACGAGCGTGCTGACGGTGACGGCGCCGCGGTCGGACGCGAGCGACGATAGCGACAGCGAGGAGGAGGGGGACGCGCTGGCGTCCGAGCAGTACGAGCTGCTGTCGTTCCCGGAGGACCCGCGCGTGAACCACGTCTGCGCCTTCCGCCGAGTCGACGGCGCCGAGGGCTATACCGTCCACCGGGCGGGCGCCGTGCACCAGAAGCTGATCGTGCAGCGGCTGCTCGACTCGACAGAGAAGGACCGGATGAAGGACCGCCACGCGACGCTCGTCAAGGCGTCCAAGGCACGCGCGTCCAAGCTCATCGACACGGTCGAGGGTCCGCCGGGCGCCGCGCGCAAACGTCGGAGAGTGACGGCGCAGCTGCCGACGAGGCTCATGACGAGGGCAGGGACCAAGGAGCCAGCGCCGGTCGTCCAGGCCGCGACGACCATGTGAGGAGGGATGCCCAGCGATGGGTGGGTGGATTGGAGCGCACTGATCTCCGTGAGTGTGTTCGCAGGCGGCTCCCGTCCGCGCTGGAGCCGGAGGAGGCGCAGCGGACGCGCGAGCGGATCGAGGCCGGGTTTGAGCAGCCGGCTCCCGAGGCGTTCGTCCCTGACGCAGCGCTGGCGTCGGACGCGTCGACCGAGGTGATCGTCTCGACCGACTGTGAAGAGAATGCAGAAGCCGCCGAGGCTACTCTCCCGGTTGTTGCGCCGCCGAAGAGCACGCTGGCGAGCGCCACTGAGCCAGCGAAGCGGCAGCGGAAGCGCGCAGCGAAGAACACGCCGAGCAGCCAGACAGACGTCCGACCAATGGCTGCCGTTGCGGACGCCATGTTCGCAGACGGCAAGGAGAGCAGCGCGGCTAGCGCTCTGAAGGTCGCCGACGTCGCGACGTCCAAGTCGCCGTCCAAGAAGAGAGCGCACAAGGAGACGTCCCAAGCCGGCGGGATCGACGAGTACTTGGCTGCCGCCCCGGCGTCCAACGACAACGGTAAGACTCGTAAAGAGGACACTGCGGAAGCTGACGCGGCGCCGACTGGGGCGGAAGCCATCGCGAGTCCCGAGCCGAACACGTCGGCGGCGTCTGGCGCCGGTGAGGAGCACAAGAGCGTCGCCAGTCGACCGACCGCGACGGTGAAGCGTCCTCGCCAGCGGGCGGTGGCCATGCCCGACCTCTCGTTCTTCCCCCCGGTCGTGGCGGAGATCTGCGAGCGTGTAGCCAGGCACAAGAGCCGCTCCGCCATCCTCGACGAGCCCGACTACGACGCGTTTGTGGCGCAGCACGACGGTCTCCGGCGCGACTGGGAGACGCTCGACAAGGTACGTTGAGGTGGGATCTGGTCCGTCCTGCTGCCTCGCCCACTAACGAACGACTCGTGCTTTCATGTCCAGGCGTTCTCGATCGAGCTCATACGGAGCGAGGGCTTGCACCTGCAGCTGGAGCTCGCGTCCTCGCTGGAGCAGCGCGTCTCGCTCAACGACCGGCTGCGGGCGGTCGCCGGCAAGAAGGAGGTGCGTCTGGCCGCTTGGAGCCGTTGTCAACCCCTTCCAGAACGAGGACTGACAAAGCGTTGCGGCCTCGTTGCACGGTGCAGGGCCTGCAGTTCGTGCAGAGCACCATGGCGGCCATCCACAAGCTGCTCGCCGGCATCCAGGCGTCCGTGCTACGCTTCGACCGGAAACGATAGCGCCAAAGCGTTCGAGCCGCTCCGCATGAGGTGAAGCCACATCTGGTACTGCGAGACTTGATGAGCGGAAGGACTGCCGTGGTGTCCGTGTGGCTTCATGCAGATCGACACTTGGGTGCACGACAAAATGACGCTGATGGAGCGCATCCTGTTTCTCACGTGTCGCTTCAACGCCACCTGCAGTGTGCGCGGCAAGGAAGGACGGCGTTGGCGCCAAGGTGGACTCACGCGAGAAGGGTGTGGCGATACAGCCGGCCGCTGCCACCACCCTCTGCTCATGAGAGGACTTGAATACCAACACGATCGGCACGCGCCGACTCCACCATCGAGGTCGAGCACGTGCTGTACGCTTGTCCTCTGCGTCGTCTCGAGATGCAGAGACAGTCGCGGACGGTCGACAACCGGATAGCGCGCTACGTGTGGTCTTGCTCAGCAAGGTCGACCGCAACGAGGCCAACTGGGTCGGCGTGCGCCTCTACCCGGATGCCCCATCGGCGACAGACGCGGCAACCACCTGATCCAGCATGGACGACATGCTCAGGCACGCACTTGTGGTCCTCAGCACGTGAGTTTGGGGCCGCCGGTGTTGGTCACGGCGCCAATCGCTCGACCATCCGCAACGGTGACGCCAAGCGCATTGGGTCGATTCCCTCACTGGCGGACGGCAAGTGGCCGGACACGGAACTCGGCGGTATTGGCGAGGTCGGGGAGTCCAAGTGAAGCCATGGAACCAGTTGAAGTGCGGCTTGAAGTGACGGCCCTGCTGGAGTGACGGCCCTGCTGGAGTGACGGCCCTGCTGGAGTGACGGCCCTGCTGGAGTGACACATTCGGGACGATTCCCGTGATTGAGACACGGCACTATAGATGGTGGCATGTCACTCATGTCATCTGTCGCATCTGATTTTGGAGTGACGCTCTTACTTTTGAAAGTGACATGACTCCATGCCAGAATATAATCAAGGACATGTCACTATAAATTCAAACAGTCCAAAAAGGTCAATCGAATCGAAACAACAACACGTCATTGTTTCAGACGATCAGGTCGGATACCGGACGTTCCGGTTTCTGTTCGGTATTGTGACGCTGCTGCTGAATCTGGCCGACGAGCTGCTGAATCTGGCCGACGAGCTGGACAAACCGGAAAGCAAGGAAGAAGCCGCGACAAGAAGAGGGAGCCGCCGTCCGCCGACCATGCAGGGGGGCGACTCGCAGAGCCTCACGGAGCCGCCGTTCGTCGCGCGCGTGACGGTGTCGATCAAGCGGTGCGTTTCCCCTCCCGCCTGGCGCCGCGCGCGTCGCGCGGGCCGCCCTGGGGCGTGAGATCCGAGCGCTAACGTGGACCGTGCCGTGGCGACAGCAAATGGCAGCACCTGCTGGACAAGTCGACGATCCACGTGTACGCGCGCTGGGCGTTCGCGGCGGGGCTGCTGGCGCTGTACCTGCTGCGTGTGTTCTACCTGAACGCGTTCCACATCGTGACGTACGGGCTCGGCATCTACCTGCTCAACCTGTTCATCGGGTTCCTGTCGCCGCAGATGGACGCCGAGTCGGACGGGCCGCTGCTGCCGTCCAAGCAGAGCGAGGAGTTCCGGCCGTTCACGCGGCGCGTGCCCGAGTTCCAGTTCTGGTACTCGACGGCCAAGGCGACGTTCATCTCGCTGCTCATGACGCTCAGCAGCGCGTTCGACGTGCCGGTCTTCTGGCCCATCCTGCTCATCTACTTCATCGCGCTCTTCACGCTCACCATGAAGCGGCAAATCAAGCACATGTGGAAGCACAACTACGTCCCGTGGACGCACGGCAAGCAGGTGTACAAGGGCCACGCCAAGAACTCGAAATAGACGCCCAGGCACCGCCAGGACGACCACGGCGGCCCCGAGTTGGGCACGCGCTGACCCACTCGACCACCGCGAGGACTGCAGACAGCGATGGGTGCAGGCGATCGACGGCCCGCGCGAGCATTGACCCCCTAAATCTACCGTTGTTCCCACCGCCTTTAGCGTGCGTGGCGTCGCCCATGATGGAGCGCGTCTCCATACAAAGATCGTCATGTTGGACGCGTGGCCTCTCCTGCGCACTTATCGCCAGGATCGTGCTGATCGAGAGCTTTCATTACGTCCGCGGCGGGTCACTTCAAGCCTCTCGACCCGCACTTAACAATGACCGAACCAACCATCCTGGTCTCCGCGCTAAGTTCGTTTGACGTGCGGTGGTCCGTTCGTCGTGTCATCCAGCATGGCGGCGGCGCTGACGATGGCGCTACGCCCCGGCGTCCTGTGCCGCCCCACGACCGTCGCGGCCCGCGCTGTGTGGCTCAGCGGGCGCGCGGACTCTCGGCGGTCACTTTGCGTGGTCGTGAGCGCGCGTAGCGACAGCACAGCCGCCGCCCTCGCTGGAAAACTGGGAGGGAATGCGGGTCGCCGAGCAGCGGGGCGGCACCAGCCCGCGGTCCTCCTGCGGCTGTTCGCGACCGAGTCCGGCGCGGACCGCGAGCAGCAGAAGAAGGCGAAGACGCAGCGCGAGGAGGACGAGCGGACTGCCGCCATCCTCAAGCGCAAGCTCGCTCGGGACGTGGAAACGGCGCGCAACCTGGTGCGTCACTCTCCTCTTCGCTCCGTGCTCTGCTGCTTGATGACGGCCCACTAGCCAACACTAAAGCGGACTACGTGGCGGGATGCCAGGCGCTGCACCAGGTCGTGAACGTGCCGAACGTGATCACGCTGGCGCGCATCCTGTCGACGCCGTACCTCGCGTACCTGATCGTCCAGGGGGACCACGCGGCCGCCATGGGTCGTACGTCCTGCCGCGTCCTCTCTGGCAGCACTCGAGCGACTCGTTGCTCACAATGGACTGGTTTCTTCCTCTTTGCGCTCGTGGCAGTGCTGACGGTCGCCGGGCTGTCGGATTGGCTTGACGGATACATCGCGCGAACATTCAACCAGCAGGTGCGCAGCGCTTCCCCCGCCTCCCAACTGGAGGAAGCAGCACTAACAGTCGTGGCGGCGACCCCCAGTCGATCGTGGGCTCGCTCCTGGACCCGTTCGCGGACAAGGTGCTGGTCGGGGCGCTGTCGCTGAGCATGGTCTGGACGGGGCTGCTGCCGTGGCAACTGGTGGCGCTCATCCTCGGGCGAGACCTGACGCTCGTGGGCGGCACGTTCTACCACCGGCTCAAGACCAAGGACGCCTCGTCGGGCTTCTTCGACACGTCCGACAGCGGCGCCTTCGAGGTGAAGCCCACGCTGCTGAGCAAGGTCAACACGGCGCTGCAGCTCTCGCTCTTCGGCTTCGCGCTCACCAACGCGGCGTGGCAGATCCCGGGCGACCAGGCGCTCCATCTGCTCTTGTACGTTCCGTCTCGCTCGGTCTCCGATGCAGTGCTGCTACTCGCTCACCTGCTCGTGACGTGATGCGGCCTTCACAGCGGCGTGGTCGGCTCCACCACGCTCCTCTCGGGCTCCGAGTACCTGTGGAGCTACGTGAACGAGACCGGCGCCTTCAAGCCGCTGCGCAAGGCTGTCGAGCGCACCAAGCGATCGCTCCGCAAGTAGCCTAGGCGTCGCCCCGGGACGCATCCCGAGACTCGACCGATCGCAGCAATACATTATCGCGTGCTCGAATGAACGCCTGCCACCCGATACTCTCGCGTCCGCCGCATAGAACAGCGGCCCGCGCTTCCCGCTGCCGTCAGCGACTCGAGCCATACCTACCTCGCCTCACTCGGGTCGGAATACCGCCGGTGCAGTGACTCACGCCACTCAAACCGTTCGCACCAGTGAGTCACCAGGCGTCGACGACCCGCCCAGCCGTCTGCCCTGCCCTGCCCGCACTGCTCGCCCAGCAGCTCATGAGAACGAACCCAATGCAAGTGCCGCATGAAGACGCCAGCAGCAAAGCGCCATGATCGATGGAGGGGAGCGGCGCGGAGCGAGAGGGCGGCGATGACTGAGGTGGTCGGGAGGAGCTCCGGGGGGACCTGCATGCATTCAGTCCACGTTGCACCCACGCGCTCCTCCTTCCCCCGCTATAACGCATACCCTTATCAATACAATAGATATATTTATCAGAAGTCAGGTTATTCAAACTGCATAAATGAATACAAGACTGGATGGCCGTGTCGAAGGGGGATGAGAGGCTCGACACGGCATTTTCTTCCTCGCTCCTCGGAGGAGCAAGCGATCCCTTCAATCCATCCAACTTGGACTCCAAGCTTGGATGGATTGACTGTGTGAAGAGATCGCCCGCCTGGATTCCAACCGAGAGAATCGTGCCGTACATGCCAGCACTGCCGGTGATGCTCGCTCGCGCTGGCCAGCGGCGGGAAGGGAGTGGGCCGGGCGGCCGCGGCACTTCGTGGGTGCCAGGCGCTCGGCTGGCGGGCCCATCTGCGTCGGTGGCTGTTCTGTGCGCGCAGTCATGTGGATCTCCGGCGAAAGCGGGTTTCCCTCATTCACGAGCAGAGCAGGATGCCGCCCATCGGATGGCTCCCCAGTCGGGACACTGGATGTGCACGACCAGCCATGATACGGACGCGGTATACTCGGCGCAAGTGAAACGGCTGGGTAGCCATCCCAGCAAGTTGTCGCAGCTGTTTTGGCGCCCATTATACAGCCCAAACGAATCGCTGGTTCGCGACGTCCGGCGATCAATGCTCCATGGTGTCGGGTCGGGCCTTGGTGCACGCACGGCGCTCGAGCGTCGCGGCCAGCGTGGCTTGAAGACGCGGACGGCAGGCAGCTCGAAGGCGAGGCATTCACCTGAGCGGAACAGACAGCATGCTGTCGGATCCAGCTTTGCTCGAATCCGCGTGTTTCCGTTTCCGCCTCTCCCTCTGAAGCGAATCATACTGAAGCCAAGTGTCCAGGGTTCTTTTTCTCCGCATGCGTATAAAACTATACCACTCGTCAACCCAGAAGCGTATACCGCGCCAAGATTATACGCCGTGAATGTGTACACCAACCACCAACAAAACAAGAAGAAAAGCCCCGCCGCAACGTCGCAGCGCGTCACTTCCGAATTTGCCGGGCATCGCGCAGACCTTCACACTTCACACGCCTTCGACAAGGGTAACCCCTCCGTGCCTCCCAGTTTAACCAGTCCCCCAGCAGCAAGCATGGCACTCCACGACGACGACTTCAGCGGCAGCACGAGCGTGAGCGCGGGCGGCGTGGTGGTGGACCCGTTCCTGGCGGCCGTGGCGGTGCTGGACCGCGAGAAGCAGAAGCTGCAGGCGTCGATCGTGTCGACGCTGACCGCGAGCGTGCCCGGGTGGGCGGACGTGGAGGCGGACGACGTGACGGTGGAGCATGTGGGCGGCGCCATGACGAACCTCATCTTCATTGTGACCAAGCCGAGCGGCAACAACCCTGGCGTGCTGGTGCGCGTGTACGGACAGGGCACGGAGAGCTTCTTCTCGCGCGAGGAGGAGACGCGGCTGTTCGAGCTGCTGTCGCAGAAGAAGATCGGCGTGCAGCTGCTGGGCCAGTTCCCCAACGGCCGCGCCGAGAAGATCATCGAGGGCACGACGCTGACGGCCAAGCAGATCCGCCTGCCCGACATCTCGCGCCGCATCGCGCGCAAGATGCGCGAGTTCCACGCGCTCGACATTGACATTGACCACGAACCGACGCGCATGACGGCCATCCGCAAGCTGCTGGCGGTCGCGCGCGTCAAGTGCACAGACGCCGACAAGTTCAAGGGCGTCGACTTTGATCAGATCGCCAAGGACGTGGAGGAGCTCGAGATGCAGCTGGACGAGGTGCCGTCGCCCGTCGTGCTGAGCCACAACGACCTGCAGTACGGCAACGTCATGAAGACGGAGATGGGCGACGTGGTGTTCATCGACTTTGAGTACACGTCGTACAACAACCGCGGGTACGACCTGGGCAACCACTTTTGCGAGTGGGCGTACGACTACCACAAGACGATCAACTCGCACTTGGGCGACTTTAGCAAGCGCTACCCGACGGTCGAGCAGCAGCGCGAGTTCTGCCGCGCGTACCTCGCGGGCGGCTCGACCGACGAGGACGGCACGACGGTCACGGACGCCGAGGTCGAGGCGCTGCGCCGGGAGGCCAACGTCTACTCGCTGGCGTCGCACATGTTCTGGGGCCTCTGGGGCTTCATCCAGGCGTCGCAGTCCACCATCGACTTTGACTTCCTCGGGTACGGCCAATGCCGCTACGCCGCCTACAAGTCGCGCGTGACCGTCCAATGAGCGGGCGGGCATCGCCATGCAGCGCAGTCGGTCGTAGGCACAAGTATCGTAGAGCCGGCATGCCGCACGCCCTCGGCGGCATCGCCCCGTAAGTTAGTAAGGCTCATGCAGCAATCGTTCCCAGTTGTTTGTTCCCAGTCACGCACCCCTTGAGTCTGAAGCCACTTTGGTTGCCGTTACGGTTACGATTCCATTTGGGGGGGGGGGGGGGGGG
>JAADYB010000581.1:0-17310 GCA_023338075.1 Phytopythium litorale
ACCCGTCGAGAAGCGGAAGTAGGTGCCGTCATCGCGACGGATGATGGCGGGATCGTGAGCGTTGCCGCATACGCCCTGGCAGAGCTTTGGATTGGAGTAGGCGGTGGCGAAGTCGGTCAGGAGTAGCGCGAGCGCCGCAAGTAGCGCGAGGGAGAGTCCGCGCGTCATGCTGCTAGCGTCGTCTTGAATCTGTGAGGGAGAAAGCCAAAGTGGGGGGCAATGGGCTCGGCTGCTCGGTGTAGGCGGCGACCCTGCTCAGCGATCATCACCGCATTGCAAGCCCAGTGTACTGAGGAACTCACGTCTTGGTCTCGAGCGCATCAAAGGAAGGAGCGTCAAACCCAGATGGAAGCGTGAAAGCGATCGAACAGAGAATTGCAAGCATCAAAGGAAACCCTTGACATTACATGAGTACTGAGATCAATGGTGAGTGGAGGCGGCATCCCATCAGCTGGCTTGAGATTATTATGGATGAAAGCCAAGCGCATCTTTCAGTTCCCATAAAACATTGCATTGTAATAATTATCAGTAAAGGCGTGATCCTCTCTGGCTCTCTTTCGCCAATCGAACAGGAAAAGATTCAGCATCATAAACGTCACAATCATGTCCAAAACATAAAATAACTTCTAATTGTTTTTCTAAAACCACAATCCAGCAGGCGCATCAAGTGCAATATCCGCAAAGCTTTCCAGGTCTTGACGCCACAGCATATCACGGCAGGGCAATGGTGTCAACGCATGGTGGGGTCCAAGCGACGCGTCTCATGGCAGCTCACTTGCGCTTGACAAGCCAATGAAGGTCAGCGATCTTGGGCTGTGCAGCTGCATCAAAGCGATTTGTCCCTTCCTCTCTGCGCGTTTCTCGAGGCACCAAATAGCACATCAGCAGAGCATGAACAGAAAGCAGGATAGGAATGAGCAGCGAACACACTGGCAGGCAACTTGAGAGACGATACGTCATTCAGCTCGTAGCCATTGGGGTAGTTCCAGCGATGACCTTGGTTGACGCACTCCATGGGCACAATTTCATCGGTGGCTTAGCCGCCATTTACATCAAAGACACTAGCGCACGAGCTGGTCGATTGCGCTGACCAGGTCGAAGCCTACGACTGCGGTACGCGCAACAGAGCGACACATCCAACTACACGACGGGCCAACCGCTCGAGAAGTCGATCTGGTTCCAGCCGAACTTCTTGTCGCCGTCGGCGTAGCCAATGCGTGTGTCGACTGAAATATGCGCACATCAAGCACAAGCACATGCCTGTCAGCAATAGGTCGCGACCGCCTCACGTATTTTGGTGTCAATAACTCACCGTAGTGGTAGTAGAGCACCGGGCCGTACGTCGGGTCCTGGTACACACCCTGGCCGCCGGGACCATACACGTAGCCATGCGACTCGAGCACGGCAGTTCCGCCGCCGCTGGCGCAGGAGGTGCCGCTCTTGTCCACGAATCCGCTCGTCGCCGACGTGGAACGGCAGACGAGAACGCGGTACTCCTTGCCCGAGGCGGGCTTGGAGCTGTCGTAGCCGCAGCACTGACCCTTAGAGTAGAAGAGGTAGTAGTAGCTGCCGTACTTGAACATGTAGGCCCCCTCGACCACTTCGCCGTCCGAAGAGTACACCATCTGAGTGGCCGAGCCGCTTGCCGCGGTCGGCGTCGACTTCATCTGAGCCTGATAGATGCCCTTCCAGTAGCTGCCAAACATCATATAGTAGGAGCTGCCGACCTGGATCAGATTCGGGTCGATGGCGTTGTACGGCTTGGCCGACGTGCTCGTGATGCCGGCGCTGCCCAGATCCGTCCACGTGCCGTAGTCCATGGTAGACGAGCGCGCGAGGCCGATGGCCGAGCTCTGTGAGCCGAACGTGCTCACCGAGTAGTAGAGGTAGTAGTAGTCGCCCACCTTGCGCACATCCGGGGCCTGCATGAGCGCATGCACCGTTGTTAGCAGCGGAAGCTCGACGACGACGGTGTCAAGGTGCACGAAGACCCACCCAAAGGTCGGTGTTGCCCGCCAGGTCGATCTTGGAGCCCGCGGGGATGGCGGCGCCAACGTACGTCCACGGTCCGTACATGTATGGCGCCGTGTGGATGGCGATCTTGCCGCCCGTCGAGAAGCGGAAGTAGGTGCCGTCATCCCGGCGGATGATGGAGGGGTCGTGCGCGTTCGTGCACGTGCCCTGGCACAGCTTGGGGTTGGTGTACGCCATCGCGACATCCGCGAGCAGCACCGTCACAGCCGTGAGCGCCAGTAGAGTGAGCGCGCGCGCCATGTTGACTGTCCTGCCCGACTCGAGTGGCTTGGCTGGCAAAAGCGAAAGTGGTTATGAGGAGAGGGGAGGGAGACCAGCGAGATGCGGTCGCTCCTGCTTGTGGAGCGCAGTGACTAGCGACGACTGCGGGTAGATGAGCAAAGTCTAGCGTCATGAGTTGATGGGCCAGAATCGTCGGCGATTTCAGATGGCGACGCGATTTACTGATCGAACGCCATCTCGATCAGAGAGGTTGAACCGATTCAAGTGGCGTGTGTACTGATGTTAGACACAATTTCAGAGGTTGAGCTGAAGCACTCGAGACTATTTCGCCAGAAAGTCGGGACTATCTGGGTTCTAAAGCAGTAGACTACGATATTCCACAGGTCGCAATCGACGAGATCGGGAAGGAACCGAGGTGTCTGCAGCTGGTCTGCGGCATGGTGCATTCTCTATCCGCTGGTCTTTTACATGTGCGTCTCTAGCAACTCAAACAACATGGATCGCGGTCATAACGTCATGCTGCGGCTTGGGTCATGGTAATCATCGCGTTCATCCTCGTTGCTTCCTCGGTGACGAAGCTCGTAAGCTGAAGGCGAAATTGCAGGCCACACGGCTAACGATGTATTGATGTGAGAGTGCGTTGTTCAACGTACGCGGCTTGGAGTACGATTGAGTTGCGATCAGATGAATAGTATCCAGTAGGATATGGCTGAACTCGATGTCAGGTGTGATATTTGCATCGACATCGTCGGAGCAACGCCTCGTTGGCCTGTGTCGCACTGGCGGATCTGTTTGCTCCCCATAAGCCATCACGTGCTCTCGCTGGTGACTTACACGACGGGCCAGCCACTCGAGAAGTCAATCTGGTTCCAGCCAAAGTGCTTGTCGCCGTCGGCGTAGCCAATGCGCGTGTCGACTGCCAACATCGACACCACAAGACCACCACAACATGTCAGCCAACATCTCTACTACTCACCCACATGACCCACATGATAACAAACGTACCAAAGTGGTAGTAGAGCACGGGGCCGTACTTCGGGTCGTCGAGTACTCCCTGGCCGCCAGGGCCGTACACCCAACCGTGCGACGCGAGCACGACCGTGCCACCGCCGTTGGTGCATGCGACACCGTTCTTGTCCTTGAAGCCACCCGTGGGCGACGAGGAGCGGCACACCATGACGCGATACTCCTTGCCCGCGGCGGGACGCGTCTTGTCGTAGCCGCAGCAGCTTCCCTTGGAGTAGAACAGGTAGTAGTAGTTGCCGTGCTTGTACATGAACGATCCCTCGATCACCTCTCCGTCCGACGTCGACGCCAACTGCGTCGCGGAGCCGGCCGTGTTTGTCGGGTTTACCTTCATCTGGACCTGGTAGATGCCCTTCCAGAAGCTCCCAAAGGTGGAGTAGTAGTTGCTGCCGACCTGGAACAGGTTCGAGTCGATGGCGTTGTACGGCTTGGCCGAGTTGCTGGTGATGCCAGTGCTACCCAGGTCCGTCCACGTGCCGGCATCCATCGTCGACGAGCGAGCGAGGCCGATGGCAGAATCCTGGACACCGAAGGAGCTTACCGAGTAATATAAGTAGTACACATTGCCGACCTTGCGCACGTCTGGAGCCTGAAGACGCGAGCAAGTTGACAGTGAGATCAAAACCACAGTTCATTGACAAATGGACAACGGCGCACCCACCCAGAGGTCTTGATTGCCCTTGAGGTTGATCTTGGAGCCGCTAGGAAGCGCGGCGCCAATGAACGTCCACGGACCAGTCATGTCCGGCGCCGTATGCACGGAGATCTTGTTGCCGGTGGAGAAGCGGAAGTACGTGCCGTCGTCACGGCGGATGATAGAAGGGTCGTGTGCGTTGGTACACGTCCCCTGGCAAAGCTTCGGGTTGGCGTAGGCGTCCACGACGCTCGCGAGGAGCACCGGGAGCGTCGCGAGAACGAGCAGGGAGAGCGAGCGCAGCATCGCGAATGCCTTCGATCGATCGCGAGGTGAGTGGTGTGCTGGTCGGCCGGAGAAATGAAGAGTGAGAGCACTGACGCTGAGCGCGGGAGGGTGGTGCTGCGATAAGGGGAACACTGGGTTGAATTGAGCCTGCGTGGTTGCAACGCCAAGACGACAGATTGACGAAGAAGGCTAGTTGTTTGAATCTCTCTGCGCTTGACATGCTGGTCGGCTGTCCGGCGGCGCTAGAACGATTTGCTCCTGCACACGAACAGAACACTGAAATTACGCCGTGCGTGAGTGGGTTGTCGTTGGAGGCGCCGTACAGCAAAACGCGCGTCGACGTCGCGTGTCCATCGTGTCTGCTGGTTTTGGATTGCACAGCACCCGTGGACAGACGTGGTGTCAAATCTCGAGCGAGCTGCTTCAAGATGTCTCCGTGCTGATGGGGCGACAGTTGTTGCGTTCAGCATTGCAGGTCTGATGTGTTGTGCAAACGTTATGAGCCGGGTGCTTGCTTCGGCGCTGTCTCCGTGCACAGACACGACAAGAGTGCCTCACCAAACACAAAAGCTTCGGCTGCAACTCACGACGAGGAACAAAGGATCTACTAGTAATCATCGATCAGGCAGAGGAACCCTCGTCGTGAACTGGCAGCTGGACGCGACGTCCAATTTGCTGTGCGCTGGCAATGGAGCTAGCGGCGGCTGCTCTCGAGGACAGCGCTCTCCTTCCAGCTGCCCAATGGGGTGGTGCAGTGCTTGAACCAAATTGTTGAGCTCGACGATTGCTTGAGCAACCCCAACACTGATACGATGGCGCTGCGTGGGACGAAGGCTCGGACTCCAATGGTGGAGAGCATTAGGAAGCACCAGCGTTGCGTGTGGTTCAGCGCCGGACGGACACGTTCGCAATTGACCAACATCAATTCACGTCGCAGTCACTTCTTGCACCAAGTCTGTCAGACACCAACACCCGCCGATTCGCCCCGCGGGGCCATCGTCTAATGGGGCGACACTCAACACAAACACCCTCAAGTCCTTCGAGACTAGTTCTCGTCAACGACGCCTTAGCCAGCGACCGGCCAGCCCGTCGAGAAGTCAAGCGTGTTCCAGCCGAACTGCTTGTCTCCGTCCGCGTACCCGATTGTCGTGTCCACTGCAAGCATCACCACATGCCGTCAACGTTAGCACTAGCATCGGCCACCATGGTATTGCATCGATAGGGAGTCTCTCACCGTAGTGGTAGTAGATGATCGGGCCATACGTCGGGTCATCGTACACGCCCTGGCCGCCTGGGCCGTAGACCGTGTCGTGCGACTCGAGCACCAAGGTGCCGCCGCCGTCGGTGCAGTCCGCTCCATCGGCGTCCACGAAGCCACTCGTGGGCGACGTGGATCGACATACCATGATCTTGTACTCCAGTCCAGAGGCGGGCTTGGAGGTGTCGTAGCCGCAGCACTGACCCTTGGAGTAGAACAGGTAGTAGTAGTCCCCGTACGGGAACATGTACGAGCCCTCCTCGCCCTGGCCGTCGGACGTGTACGCGATCTGAGAGGAAGAGCCCGAGTGCGCCGTCGGCGTGGACTTCATGCCTACGACGAAAATGTCATCCCAGAAGCTGCCGAATGTCAGGTAGTACGCCCCGTCCGCCTCGAACAGGTTCGGGTCGATGGCGTTGTACGACTTGGAGGACGAGCTCGTGACGCCGATGCTGCCCAGGTCCGTCCACGTGCCGTAGTCCATGGTGGACGAGCGCGCGAGGCCGATGGCCGACGTCTGCGACCCGAACGTGCTCACCGAGTAGTAGAGGTAGTAGTAGTCGCCCACCTTGCTCACATCCGGCGCCTGCATTTGGAGACTGAGTTAGTGAGCGCCGTCGCTCCGTTGTAACTGCGATGAAGAGCTCACCCAGAGGTCGGTGTTGCCATCGATGTCGATGATGGAGCCGTCGGGGATGGCGGCGCCGACGTACGTCCACGGCCCTGTGATGTCGGACGCCGTATGGATGGCGATCTCGCCGCCCGTTGAGAAGCGGAAGTAGGTGCCGTCGTCGCGGCGGATGACCGACGGGTCGTGCGCGTTGGTGCACGTGCCCGAGCAGGAGTTCGGGTCCGGGTACGACGCCTGCGCGAGGCCCGCCAGTAGCAGCGGGAGGCCCAGCAACGCGCTCTTGATGCTCACCATCTCTGCCCGTCCGGTGATCGCAAGGTGTCCAATTGGAAACTACCTGGTTCGAGCAAGGAGGCGGAGACGAACAGCTTCAGCCAGTCCGCGGCTCCTCTACGGCTCCGGATGGCACTTCCCTCCCGATCTCTCCCAGTCGACGGCAGTGACCCCGCCATGCTCCGCAGTCACTGCTCGTTGGGATTTCACCGCCGGTTGTGCAGCGGATAGCGAAAGAGCACAGGCTGGCATGCAGGAAGAGGCAGCAAAGGGGACGCACGCGGTGTCCATTTGCGTGCGTTGCATGGAATAGCTGAGGTATCTGCATCCCGTCGAGCAGCTTGGGCGAAGCTCTCGCCGAGCAGCCATATTCGTGACGGCGACCAACAAGTTGCCCTGCGCCTGGGGTCGTCACCACCACCACCACATCGTCCATGGTTTCAAGGTTGCAGCACTCGGTTGCAGCGTTTTGACCAGGATGAAGCTCAGGGTTGAAGGATTTCCGCTTTTCCAGCTGAGTCCATTCATTGAAGCTCCATAGCAAAAGCAAGTGAATCTTCAGAATCTTGATGGGTTATTTGTTTTTTACAAGTGAAGATTTTGCTTTTTGTTTTAATTTTTCAAGCTCATCATTGGAACCGCGGTCTGAACCGCGGTCCGGACCGCTGCCGAGCTGTGCGGTCTTCAGGCTTCCAAGCTGGGGGAGAAAGCAGGCAGGCAGGCATCACCATCGTGGGGACCGACCGACCGACGGCAGCAGCAGCAGCAGCGAAGGACGCAGGACGGGGACGATGGTGCGCTCGGTGGTGAACGCCAACATGAACAAGACGTACCGCGAGGTCGTCTCTCGCTTCGTGGGCGCCCAGGAGCCGCTGTCGCACAAGCAGACGGTCACGCGCCTGTACAAGCAGTCGCTCAAGACGCTGGACAACTGGGTCATCGACCGCCGCCTGTGGAACGAGGAGGCCTGCAAGATCCGCGCGCAGTTCGACGACAACCGCGCGCTCGACCCCGAGTCCGGGTGCGTCTTTGCGTGGTTCTTCTCTCTCGCTGGCTCACTCCAGACGCTCGTTCCGGTGGTCTGACTTACCGTGTTGTTCGATGATGGTGGTGCTTGTGCCGCGACCGCAGCCTGGCCAAGCGCCTGGTGCGCGAGGCGCAGGACAAGGTGGACCACTACACGCACCCGGACCGCTACGTGTTCAACTACATGCCGGGCGGCTCCAAGTTCATGCGGAACGCCCCCATCCCGCTGGACGTGTGCTTTCCGGACGGCGTCATCCCGGACGACGTCGAGGTCTCGCCGCTCGAGGCGATTAATATTGACATGACGCCGCTGCCGGCCAAGAAGACGGTCTTCGTCGACTTCTCCAAGAAGGGCTACGACTAGAGCCCGTCTCTCATCTGCTGCGCGGCGGAGGCGGACGGCCGACGGACGCGTCCACTCGAGCAGGAGCAAGTGAACCGAGCCACAATACACAGCATCCATGGGTATTGGCCGAGTGTTCTCAAGTGCACGCAGGGTCGGTAGGACTCCGTGTTGAAAGCTGTCGTTATGGTATGGTGGTGTATGCTCCTGACGTCGTCACGGAGGCGGCTACGAGTACTCGAGCTGGTCGTTGATGCGCGAGCGCGTGACGGCCGTGTTGAGCCCAAAGTCGCGGTAGCGGAAGCCATTGAACGAGTTGGTGAACGTGTTGGGCCGCCCGAGGCGCTCGATCTCGACCTTGAGGTGCGCCTTGTCGACGCCCAGCTCGCGGGTGCTCGTCGCGTACATGGGGTGCTCCGGCCGCGCCTCCGAGATGGGCTTCGTGTCGATCGACGACGGGATTAGCGCCTCGGGTGGCAGCGCGCACTCGTGCGGCGCGACCACCTCGACGGGGTTGACGCGGACCAGTCCGCTCTCGCTCACCTCTGCCGTGTCACCGCCGCGGTCAGTCTTGAGCCCGATGCACCAGACCAGCGGGGCAGCATCGTACCTCTGTGCAGCGCCTGCTTGTCCATCCGCTGGCTCAGCGTGGACCGCTGCAGACGCACGCCCTCGCCCAGTCCGTGGCTCGTGGTCTGGTACATGAAGTCCTTGAGCGAGGCGACCGACTGCTGCTGCTGGTTGCTCTCGCCGCCACCGCCGCTGCCGGTGGCGTACTTTGGCGCGTCGAAGACTGCCGGCTCGGCCAGGTTGATCCCCACGATGCCCGAGCTGGTCGTCATGAACGGGTTGGACGTGCGGCGCGCGTGGTGGATGGACGACCCGCGCGACACCATGCTTGCTGCTGCTGCTGTCTGCTACCTGATGTTGATACCGAGTGCCTCGAGGGGAAGTCCAGAGACGATGGGGCATTGTTGGCCGGTCAATCCACTCGCCAGCGACAAAAATAGTCGACGCGCAGCCAACCACAGGCGATCCGCATCGGGTATTTCCATCACCAGCATCCAGCGATCGCTTCAACGTGTTCCAGAGCCAGTCTCGCCTATGCATTGGCTGAAAATGTTTCTCTTCGACTCTTTGATTGGCTATAAACAGGAACTCAATTGTGTAATTTCTCAGGGAAGAGGAAGCTGACCAGCATGGACATGGAGGTGGTGGCGGCGCTCCCGGTCTCCGCGCGCGGCGCGTTCCAGCTGCTGTGGGCGGCGCTGGCGGCCGTCGGCGTGCTGGCGTTCCGGTTCCGCTTCTTCCGCGCGTTCGTGCTGCAGGGGCGGCTGCGGTCGCGCGCGGCCGTGGCTCAGCTGCCGGGCTGGAGGCTGCTGCGCCTCGAGGTGCCCAAGCAGCTCTGGACGTGGTTCTACCTCGTGGGGGCGCTGCACTCGGCCACCGTGCTCTGCGCCGTGGCCTTCGCGGACTCGCACCCAGCCGTGCAGTTGGCGCTGCAGGCGCTGCAGTCCACGCGTGGCCGCGTCCAGGTGCAGCGGGACACGGTCGTCTTCCTGGCGCTGTTCGCCGTGCACGTCACGCGCCGCTTCCTCGAGTCGACGCTCGTCACGCAGTTCGGCCAGGCCAGGATGCACGCGGGCGTCTTCCTCGTCGGCTGCGTGCACTACATCGCGGCGACGCTGTCCGCGCTGACGGACCCGGACGCGGTCACGCCGCGTGAGGATTCGGCGCACCGCCGCGTCCTGACAGCGCTGGGCGTCGCCCTGTACGCGGTGGCGAGCTACCACCAGAGCGTGTGCAACCGCCTGATCGCCACGCAGAAGCGCGCCAATGGGATGCAGTACGTCGTGCCGCGCGGTGACTGGTTCGACCACGTGCGCTGTCCGCTGTACACGGCCGACATCCTGCTCTACGTGGCCTTCATCCTCGTCACGGGCGGCACCAACGCGATGCTCTACCTGACGCTCGCGTGGGTGCTCGTCAACCAGACGCTGCTCGCCAAGTTCAGCGCCGACTGGGGAGATGCCAAGTTCCGCGACGCCAAGCTGCCCAAGTGGAGACTCGTGCCGTACCTGTGGTAGTTAGACGCAGGCAGTCAAGAGCACGCTCGAGGTCGTGAGATCTGGACACAACGGTGCATTAGCAGAGCGCTCAAGTGCTGGCGGAGACGCTAGACGAATGCCATCTACGCCGTCTTCTGCTTCTTCGTCTGTTGTGCGGACGGTCCGTCGCTCTTCTGTTCCTCGTCCGACGAGTTGCCGGCGTCCTCCTCCCCGCTGCTGTCGCTGCCGTCCTCGCCCTCGGACGACGAGTTCTCCGCCTTCACGGGCTTGTCATCCTCCGCGGCGGAGCGCTTCTTGCTCTTGCGCGCGTCGCTCTCGTCCTCATCGCCGCTCTCGAACTCTCGCTCCTCTTGCTCCGTCGCCCACACCTGCTGCGCCGAGCCAGCACCGACAGCGGCTTGCTGCTGCTGCTGCTTCTTGGCCGCCTCCTCGCGCGCGATCTGGATGCGTGCCAGGTGCTGTCCGTACTTGTTGCCGAAGATGTTGTGGTACCCGCCGGGGCCGGACGCGCAGCCTCGGCAGCCGCTGTGCTTCTCCTGGATGACCTGTCCCTCCGAGAGCTGGTGGCGCGGCACGCGGCAGATGCTGACCGTGCCGTAGTTGTAGTTCTTGGTGTTGATGGCGAAGGTGCTGCAGAGGCGCTCGTAGCCCGGCTTCTTCCACTTGGCGATCAGGTTGGCGTCCACGAGCTTGGCGCGCACGCAGTAGTCGTACACCTCGCGCGAGATGCGCTTGTGCTTGTAGAACATGTCGTACACGTACCGGCTGCGCTGCCAGTTGATCTGGTGCACGGGCCACAGCGCCTCGCACGTGCGCTTGCCCTCGTGCGGCTCGTTCATCTTGTCGCGCAGCTCGCGCTCCAGCGCGTCCAGCACCGGCTGGATGTACTCGAAGCCCGTCGGCGCACGGCCCTTCTTGCTCCACTTGGACATGGCGGCGGCTCTGGAGGTCGTCAGGGAAGGGCTTCAGGCTCTGGAGGACGCGTCCGAGGCCCTCGAGACGCCGTGGAGTCCTGCAGGCACGCGCGGCGGTCGGCGTCGGGCAGGCGGCGGGTGTCCAGGCGCTCTGCTTTGCGAAGAATGTATGTATCTTCACCTCCCCACACGAAAATCGGAATGTGTGCGACAGAGTTGTGGAGCTATTTTGAGACAAACCGCGCTTGTATTCGAAGCAACATCTGAGTAAACCTGGCGCAGTCTGCTTTCGCCCCTCTTATCCTTTGTTTGTTCGCGCTTAGGTCCGTCGAGTGGAGCTCTTCGTACCTAAGTGAGCACAAAAATAAAGAATAAGAGGGAAAAGAACTCGACGTGATGCCAACGTGCCGCTACCTCCGACAGCATAAGAGCTGTCGGGGCTCATGGAAGTCCGGCCCTGCGGCGGATGGAGCCCGTGCCCTGGGCACTGCTGGGGCTGCTCGTGACCGCCTGCATGCCGTTGCCGGGCTGCAGCAGCGTCGTCGGCGGCGGCAGCAGCACCTTGGCGATGACGGACTCGTGGCCGAGGAACTCGCGCTGGCGCTCGGCCAGCAGTGGCAGCAGCGCGTGCAGCGCCTTGAAATCGCTGACGTTCATCCATCCACGTGCCCGAGTCGGCGTCCTGTGCCACCTGTGTGATGCGCGCCTCCTGCGCCGGCGCGGAGCTCTCGTTCGGCATGTCGGCGGTCGGGAGGTGGCGGTGGAGGATGTGGTTGTTGCTGTTGCTGACCGGCTGGTCAGGGCGTCTGGGTCCAAATTGGGGCAAACGTCTCGTTTGGTCCGTGCGTCTTTCGTGCTCTTGCTTGGCGGAAAAAGCGGGAATGAGCGAGATCAACGTCTGCTTTTGCCCTGTCAAGCGCCAAGCGCTCGGCAGACAAGCGCACAACGCACAGGTCGAGCGCGTGCTATTAGAGCGTATCGCTTCAACGCTGCCTCGAGGCTAAACTGTTGAAGATGTGCTCGAGTGAGGTGTCGCTCACGCCGGACGCGCTCACGTTCAGGCGCTGCGTCGCCCGCTCCAGCGCGCGGAAGACCTCGTGCGGCCGGCGTCTCCTCCGCTTCTTCGTCGTCTCTTCCTCTCCGTCCTCGGCCTCGTCGCCGCGAGTCGGCTCGTCGATCTGCTTGGGCACTTGGAAGCGGAAGAGCTCGTCCTGCTGCTCGACAAGCTCGCTGCCGGGGAACTCAGCCTGGAAGAACGCGCGCAACGCGTCGCTCTGGTCCTCGGCCGCCCACCAGTTGGTCAAGGCGTCGACCGAGACCGCGCCGGTGGTGCGCAGCAAGTTGTCAATGTACCAGCCCGAGCCAGAGGCTCCAAGGACCTTGGCGGCGCGTGAAGCTGCGACGTCGAGGTGATCATCTGCGAGGGCGGCGCTGTCGTTCGTGTCGTCGCCACTGGTGGTAGCTGGATCGCTGCTGCTGTTACTGCTGCTGTCTCCGGTCGTTGCGCGCGAGTTTGCCGCGGGCCGGGCTTTCATCTCGGCAATGTCGTCACGTGTGAGCTGCTTCACCTTGTTGTCACCAGAGACTGACCGGTGACGGCGCAGCGTAGCAAGGAGCGTCGTGATCCGCGTGGATGCGTGTTTGATAGCCATGACAGGCGGTGTGTCGAGCTTGACCTCGACCGTGTAGCCCCGACCGAACTTGTGCTTGAGGTGCGCGATGCTGCCGAGACACTGAAGCGCACCGCTCACCAGGACGCCCACGCGCGTGCTGAGGGCCTCGCACTCCTCCATGCTGTGCGTTGTGAGCACTACGCACGCTTGACGCTTTGCGACAACCGAGGCGATCACGTTCCAGAGCTTTCGGCGAGCGCCTGCGTCCACGCCGGTCGACGGTTCATCCAGGAGGATCACGCGCGGATCGCCCAGTAACGCGATCGCAGTCGACACCTTGCGCTTGTTGCCGCCACTGAGCGTGTGCGTGAGCTTGTGGCGAGAGTGTATGAGGTCGACACGAGTCATCATCTCACGCACAGCCACTGCGACGTTGCGCTCAGGAACACCCTTGAGCCGCGCGTACAGCGTGAGCTGCTCCTGCACCGTCAACAAGTCGTGGAGCGCGTCAAACTGGGGGCAGTAGCCCAGCACACGCCGTGCATGCCGAGCGTTCGTCGCGAGGTCAAATCCGCCCAGAGTCACGAACCCCGAGGTGGGAGCGAGCTGGGCCGTGAGCACCTTCATAGTCGTTGATTTGCCTGCGCCGTTGATCCCGAGGTAGCCGAAGCATTCTCCAGGAGGAATCGCAAGACTCAAGTCTTCGATGGCCACTTTTGGCCGACTGTCACGGTGCTGGCTGCGGAACTGATGATGTAGGTCGCGGATCACGACAAGCGAGCCTCGCGGATCAGCAACCGACACTCGATGGCGCTCCGCCGCGACGTCTTCGTCTTCATTGACAGTGCTCGCCGATAGATCACTGGGTTTCTCGGGAGATCCCTGAAGGGTTTGACGTCTGGCGTCTCTCTTCTTGCTCCGTATGAGCCCCCAAGTGATCTCGCGGTGCTCCAAAAGCAGCAACAGCACCGTGAACATGATCGCCTCGCCGAATGCGTAGCCGATGGGAGCAGCTGCGACGTCAACGTCGAACACCTGCCGCGTACAGCAGCCAGCAGTGTTGTTCTCCCAGCATTCGATGCACCATTCGCTGCTGTTTGACGAGTACGTCGGTGAGCCAAGCCCGTCGAGAAACCCGAAGAAGGACGGAGGATTGGCGATCGCCATGGCTGACGCGTTCGCCGCGCTCGCGCCATCGAAAATCGAGCTGCGACTCAGCTTGCGCGTCGCGATCTCGTAGATCCCAGAGTTAAGCGCGTACCCAGGGACAAGCAGGAACAACCAGCGCAAGTAGTTGCGGTCGAGCGCCGCGAGAGAGAACGTGGGTGAGAACGTGAAGTCAACGACGCGACAGAGGAACGAGAAGATGCTGAGCAAGCCGCCAACACCAACACCCAGCACCAGGAGCATCGTTTGAGCGACCGCGTGGCGCGTGAACCTCCTTGAAAGCAGGTACGCGAGCGAGATCGATGCGAGCGCGTGTGACACAACCAGTAGCGTAATGCCGAGTGCCTCCTCTTGGCCTTGTAGCGGTGCGTACGCAAGCGGGATGGCGACAACAGCTAGCGCGACTGGAGCACTGGTGATGGCGGCGTCGTGCAGCCAGTTGGCTAGCCAGTATGCAGTGATGCTTGTGCCGCTAATGAGCTGCAGAACCTTGGCATTCTGCGCGGGATCCTTTTCACGCACGACGAAGGCGACGATGGCGGCTGGGATGAAAGCGAACGCGAGCATCGCGATGAAGGCGACCAGGAAGGCATTCAGTGTCACTTGGAGCTTGGCGTCGGGCTTCTTCAAGCACTCGCGGTTGTAGCAGCGGTACTTGAGTCGATCTCCTTTATCCGTCGGCAGCGTCGTCGGCAAGAACTTGCAGTTGTTGCACGGGAACCACGGAGACGAGTAGTGCGCGGCGTCGCAGCACTGGGTCACGTTGCATGGGATGACGCCGAGCTCGCAGTACCCAAAGTGCTTCGCTCCGAGGCAGCTCTTGAGGGGTCTGGGTGCGAGGAGACTCAAGTCGACAACCTCAGCCGGACACGCCCCTTGCTGCTCCACGGTTGGGAGCACCTGCTCGTATCGCTGGAGAAAGTCGGCGACCTCAATCCTCGGGAGTGAGACCATGATGGCGAGGAAGAAGAGCGGCACCACCACGGAGTTCACCAGCGTCCTGCGATCACGACGAGCGATCTGGACGCGCTTGATGGTGAGTGCCATCAGTTGCTGGATGAACGACGGGGAAGACACAGGTCGTTCGGCTTTCGGGGACACCAGCGTCGCCATCTTTGAGGCGGCTTCATTTGTGCCTTGCTCGATGGTGGCGACGGGCGCGCTGTCTTCCTCGCGCTCGCGTGCGATGCGGAGAAAGACCTGCTCCAGCGTCGTGACTGAGATGCCGTACTGCTCAATGCCGAGCGCTTGCATGTTCTCCTCGAGCGCCTCCAGCATGTTCGGCAGTGCAGCTGCTGGTGAGCCAGACTCGGCTGCTGCTGCCGCGGTTGGGAGCTGGAACACGAGCTCCGATCCATAGTCGCTCACGCACGAGGCGTCCGGGACAAAGCGCTGGAGGAACGCCACAATCGCCTTCGGATCCCCAGTCTGTGTTTTGATCGCCGTCAGGTTATACCCGGCTCCGAACCGCGCTTTCAGGAAGAGCGACGTGCCCGCGCAGTGCAGACGCCCGTCAGACACGATGGCGATCCGGTCGCACAGGATGTCGGCCTCGTCCATGAAGTGTGTCGTGAGCACGATGACGCGGTCGGCGCGGCGCTTCTGGAGCAGGTTCCACGTGAACCTGCGTGAGTACGGGTCCATGCCCGACGTGGGCTCGTCGAGGAACACGAGCTTGCTGTCGCCAATGAAGGCGATGGCGACGCTGAGCTTTCTCTTTTGCCCACCGGACAGCGTGCGTGCGAGCGAATGGCGCGCGTCTGCGAGTCCAACGTCGTCGAGGAGCTTGTTGACTTGCTGGTCCAAGTGCTGCGGAGGCACTAACTTCATGGTGCCGAAGAACTGCAGGTGCTCGAAGACGGTCAGGTTATTGAACAGCACGTCGTGTTGAGGGCAGATGCCGATGATTCTTCGCAGTTGGTCCATGTCGCCACGGATGGAGCGGCCGAAGATGGTCGCGTTGCCTGCAGAGGGAGGGATCAGACCTGTGAGCATGGAGATGACGGTCGTTTTGCCCGCGCCGTTGTGGCCGAGCAAGGCCGTGATCTGTCCGTTATACAGCGTGAGGTCGAGCCCCGCGACGGCGACTTTGTCCTCACGGCCGCTGCCGCCATGGGAGGAAGGGAAGACCTTGCGTAGTCCTCGAATTCGGAGACACTCCCCACGCGCTTCCTGCATCGCAAGGGTGGCCGACACGGGCTCCACGGTGCTTGTGGGGGATAGCGACGGCAGTGGTGGTGTTGTCGTGGGGTTTTGGTCATCTTGATCAAGACGTGGTTGGTCTTGATGCGAATCCTTGAGCGTCAGACCAGAGTCGAGTGCGCGAAGATCCAGTGTCGACTTCTCCATCGACTTTTCCATCGACTTTTCCATCGACTTCTCCATCGACTTCTCCGTCGGGGCTACCTTGTTGGCCTCTCCCCCGCCTCGACCAACTGAAGAGTACGAGTGCATGGACGCCAAGTCGTCGTTCGATGACGAAATTTGAGCCCAATATGCGCGCGTGAAGAGGAAGTTCCAGGTCTTGCGGACGCCGAACTTCTGTGGCAGCACCTGCTCCAAGTACCAGCCAGCGAAGACTAGCAGCAGGGAGTCTAGGAGCAGCATCCAGCTCATCGAGAAGGCCGACGGCACGTCGATGGGGTTGTTCTGGATGCCAATCGAGTACGCGAAGCCAGTGCCGAGCTGCGCGTACCTCAAGATGCTGTCGATCGCGAGTCCGAAGGCTGTCGGAGGCGAAAGCGCTGCCCAGAACTTGATCGCGTGTGAAGTGCGAGACTGGACGGCGTAGAACGGGAAGAAGAGGACGAGCCACAGCAGCACAGACATGAGCGCCGCGGCACGCGACTTGTGGAAGAAGGGCGTCATGAAGTAGCTGAAGGCGACGATGGCGACGCTGAGCGACCAGAAGAGGAAGACGAGCGTCCCGAGCTCCGTGGTCGGGAACACGTTGCCGAACTTGAGCTGCGCGGCGATCGCGAAGGCTAGAGGCGTCGACAAGATGCCGCTGGTCAGGCACCAAGAGCAGAGCAGCGTGAAGTCGGACAGCCCCATGATCTTCATGACCTCGCGCATGCGCGTTTCCTTCTCGAGCACCATGCTAGTGGTGGTGGACGACACGAACTTGATGTACGTGACGAGGAAGAAGATGCCGAGAACCGCCTGGCCGCTCGCGTAGAAGGCCGCCATGGTCGAGTTAGGCCCGCCGAGGTCCGCGAGGTCCGAGACGGTGTAGTTCATGCAGAAGACCTCCGTCTCGTTCGTCGACGCCTGGTAGGTGCGTGCGGTGCTGCTGCTTTGCGCGTCGGAGGAGCCGAAGAGCGAGTCGAGGTTGGCGAGCAACACGAGTCCAGCGGACAGGAGCACCGGGAGGAACTGCTCGATCACGAGCGCCACGGGCCGTCGCTGCTTGATGAGCAGGTTCTTCCACACGAGGTTGGTGATCTGTCGCCATGCAGTCAGCAGCGTCTTCCAGCGCGGACTGCGTGCGAGTCGGAGCTCGAGGATCTTTTGCTGCGAGTCGGACGTGTCGGCCACCTTTTGCAACTCTCGGTTGAAGCCGTTGAGGTGCTGCTGCGCGGACACTGCGATCGCAAACACCGCAGCTAGGATCAAGCCCGTCGCCACGATCAACCCGATGTCATTCACGGACACACCGCCGCACTCGTGCGTGAACTGGAATCCGCGGTCGAAGACGCGCTTGCACTCGGTCAGCTGTTCCGTCACGTTCACCGCCGACAACTCGCACATGTGCAGCTCAGCGGTTGCTGTGCAACACGAGGCGGACGCGACGGTCGTGGGTGCCGAACACA
>JAADYB010000582.1:0-17302 GCA_023338075.1 Phytopythium litorale
CCAGTAATGACCGATGATTGGATTGATATTTATACACCGCACCATGATTTTACCCAATCAAACTGTTGGGGCCACGAAACGACGCGGTCTCACCACTTCAATGGGAGCAGCTCCGTGACAACCACGTCAGGTCGCCGGTGGGGACGATCTATTATCGCCGCACGAGCCCCACGACGGTCGCTGCTTCGCGCTGCCGCATGGCAAACGCGTGAGATGGACAATGGAATCTCGCCCGCCGTGTGCGCCACCTCGTCGCCGCCCGCTGCGGTCGGAGCGATGGCCGCTCGTCGGCCCAAGTCGGCGGGTGCGTTCCCCTCCGCGGCGCGCAAACTGCTCATGCCGAGCTCGACTGGTGCTCCGCCGTCCTTCCACTCGGTGGTGGCGTCCCCGTCAACTCCGTTCTGCACTCGGTACCAGTCCCATGCGCGGCTTGTGGCTCGAGGCGGGGCTGTCCCTTCAACTGAAGCAGTGGCATCGCCAGCATGGACGCCACACCAACCAAAGCCTGCAGGGAGTACGGCATTGGTCGTTCCTTCGCGGGGTACCCGCCCGCGAACAGCGTCGGCGGGGATTGCTCGGCAGGTGGTGAAGGAGGAGATCGAGCTGCAGCGCCAAGTAATGCAAGACGCCCAGCGCCAACTGCAGCACGTGCAGCGGGAGCTGTCCTCTCGCGAGAAGGAGATCCAGCTGCTCCAGCAGCAACTTGCCAAGCTACGAGGGCGACAGCAGCAATCGCTGCCATCGATGGAGTCTCCTGGCTCGAGCACTGCTGTTCGCTGCAAATCCACGAGCGACAAGTCCTGCATGTCGAGCACTACACGACCTCAGGCGGTTATACCAGGTTTGCGAGACCAGCTTGAGAAGCAGGACGCATACAAGAAGCGGTTGCGCCACATGCTTGATCGCCTCGCGCGCAATGTACAACTCATGGTCGCGAACGAGGAGCTCCTGCGACAGCAAACCGTTTGCGCAAGCCGTGAGCGGACGCTGTTTGCGGAGAAGCTGGCCCAGGATAGGAACGTGTGCCGAGAGCTTGCTGCACAGCGCGCGCGCATTCTACACCAGCGCCAAGTCTTCCACCAGGATGCAGGCCATTTACTCGAGACGTACCGCGACGAAATAGCTGCAAGGACGGAGGTGAATACGCAGCGCCAGGTGGCGGACCGCCGCCGCCGAAACCTCCTTCAACTCATGGAATCACGGCCGAGCGTTAGCGAAGGCGCCAATACCGCGGCCACGAATTGCGGGTCTTACCAAGCCGAAGCTGTTCTCCGACGATCACAAGTGGGAGACTTGGGACAGAAGCCGCTAGTTGTGCGACGATCACGCCGCAACAGCTGCGCGGTGCTCGCGGCAGACGCTCCCGGCCGTCGTGAGTCTGTTTTTGAGCTGTACGAAGCGCAATACGACCGCATCCTTGCCGAGACGGGCGAGTCGGATGTCATTCGTGTGCTGGAGGGGTTCCTCGGGTATACTGAGAGCCAAAAGCGACTGGCCGAGATCGAGAAGGAGCTCACCGCAGAGAGTGAGCGGCTGGAGCAAGAGATGCAAGCTCACGCAGTTCTTCTCGGCCGCTTGCGGTCCTCTGGTATCGCGGAGGTCGAGAAGCGTAAGAAGGTCCGAGACTACTTGGAGCACATCGTGCACGAGCGACAGCTCGAGAAGACTCTCGCCAAGGAGACCTTCGGAGAGCATGCCAAGCTCTTCCTATGTGAGTGGACTGTGCAGCTATCCATGGCTCATTGTTGAGGTGTGTCTGACCGATGAGCTGATCTCCGTACAGATATCCAGCAGGGCATTCTCAACGTTTCAGACTTGGTGTATTGCCTTGATGCCCGAAGCACAGCGCAGTCGTCAGGAGCACCAGCACTGGGTTTCTTGTCGACTTCATCCGGTGCAATCGTTGGTGGAACGCGCGTACCAGTCGTGGCAGGAGCCTCATCCGTTTCCGATGCCGCTTACACACTCTCCTCGCTTGTTCACCATATTCTCCTCGTGCTTCGAGGCCAAGAATCAGTAACAGCGGCGCTCGAGTTCTCAACAGAGCAAGTGGACCAACTAGCGCGCTTCATGCCTGACTTCCAGATCGATCATCTAGTTGGTCATGCCGGCGTCCCAGCAAGGCTATTGATATCTGAGAACACCGGTCTCCAGCGTGAGTCTTTGGACCAGGGATTCCAAGGCACCGCGCATGATCAAGTTGACCAAGAGGAGGAGCTTGAGCAATCTGGGGTGAGCGCGGAGCGGCGCGCGATCAAAGACCTGGAAAAGTCGACACTGAAGGAGGTGGAGGCGCTCTTCCGTACGATTGATGCTCCCAAGCAGCGCCAGACAGCGGCGGCGGCGATCAAAGCAGCCAGCAACAATGTGGACGAGGACCGGAGGAATCGCCTGCTGTCGACCGCGCTGGGATCCTTATCATCTGTGAAGCCTCGACTGCAGCCTGTAGCAGTGTACGATATGTCTCCGTCGGCGATTCAGAGCGCGCTCGCCAGCCCCGAGACGGAAGACGACATGAGAGAGAAGCTCGAGGCAGTGCACACGTTCTTTCGGGAGAAACGCAAGCATGACCCAGAGTCCAATGGCCAGACTGCTCGATCCAACACTGGTGGATCTACTTCTATCAGCGACGGCAGCAAAGGAGAAGCACGACAAGCTCGACCGCAGGACGCCGCAAGTAATGCGCAGGCTGGTGAAGTTGTCAAGCGCAAGCTACTGAGGAGGAAAGGCAGCATGCTTCCCCAGTCGATCGAAGCTGCATCGAACAGCAGTTTTTGTGACCCACAGCAAGCTGCCAGCCATCAGTCTTCGACTCCTGTTACTTCTTCTGCGACCAGCAGCCAAACCAGCGGCGATCGTCGGCGAACCAGCGGCAGTGGCGGCGGCGGCATTAAAGCCACTGCGAGCAGTTCGAGTGCCAAAGGCCGAGAGGTTCCCAGACGCAAAGGCTCAGCCCGTTCTCCTCGCAGTAACCTTCCCAGGTGACGACTGCCTCGTTCTTAGACAATTGATTCGTTCGCCCATTGCTTGCGTCATGTCCATGATCCATTGTGTATTCAAGTTGCGATGCCCTTGCGCTGGTCCTACGCGATGCAGGACCGCATGAACGCGTTATAGTCGACGAGTCCGTCCTCGCGGTCGAACTGGCGCAGCACAAGCAGCAGCAGGTCGTCAGGCACGGGTAGCGCGTACCACTCGAGGAGCTGTCGGAATTGTGTGGCCGTCACCCGACCCATATTCCCCTTGTCCAGCGTCTTGAGCGACGCGTAGATGGGCTTCCACTTCGCCTTGATGCCAGCGCGCAGCGACTCTGGCACACTACTGACGCTGTTGCCACGAGGCATGGCGCGCGCTGGCGACGAGGAAAAGCCTCCGCCTCCGCTGCTGCACAGTGTCGGCAGGCCATCGAACCCCGAACTGTCGGTGGCGGTGCCAGTCAAGTCGCTGAGCGAGTTGGTCAGGTTCCGCAGGAAAGCGGGGTAGTTCATGCGTCCGTTTTGCTCGACGTCGTACTTGAGTGTCAGACGCAGCAGCTCCTCCTCGTCCAGGCGGACACCGACCTCGTCCAGCACCTTTTTGAATGCAGTGGGCGTGATGCTGCCTCGATGTTCACTGTCGATCTGCTGCAGGCTCTTGGCCACCTGCTTCCACTTGGCCTTGCCGAGCTGCTGCAGTTGGCTCTGGATCTTGCGCTCCACCACTGCTGCTGCTGCCGCACCTCCACCGCCACCACTACGCGCGTTGGGTCTTTCGATCGCATTGGCGACGGCGTTGGCAGCGAGGACGTGGCTGTCTCGACTTGCCGCACGTGCGTCCGCTGCCAGCTGTCCAGGTTTGCGCACGCTACGTGGACTGATGCCGATCGCCGAGTAGTACGAACAGTTGCTGGAGATGTCGCTCATGCCGTCAAATTTGTCTGGATCCCGGCCACCCAGCGCGTGCAGCAGCTGCAGGTACTTGACACGGCCCGTCGACTTATCACCGGCGTCATCCTCCACTTCGTAGAACCCGAGCAAGTCGCGCGCACTCTCGTCACTCAGCACGACGTCGAACCGTTCTAGCACGCGGCGAACCTCAGGATACGTCAACTGACCAGTCTTGGTCGAGTCCATGACTTGGAAGAGCTTGTAGAGCGCACGCTGCTTGCTGCGAGACGCCGTCAGTAAGTGCCGGATCGCCTCCTTTGCCTCATAGGCGTCCAGTACCGGCGCACCACCGGTCTGGTCCTCATCGAACGTGTCGCCACCATCACCAGCGTCGCCATCATTGTCCTCGTCGTCCTGGATGATCAGTGCCTGAGTCTGCAGGCCAGCGGCTGCATCGCAATCGAGCAGCAGTCCACGGTAGTAGAAGTTGTTCTGAGCGACGTACTTGGCGAAGAAGGCTGTGCTGGCTTTGGTCTCTTTCCACTTGCCCTTCTGGTGGTAGAGCTGGCGCCAGACATCTCGGAAGACGTCGAGCAACACGAAGCCCTTGCCGTCTGCGTCCGCGTCCTTGAGTCGTCCCTCGAGTGCTCGCACATTGTTGCGGCAGAAGTCGCGCAGCCGCTTCTCCTCTGCGAGCGCTTCGTCTCCTTCGGTCTCTCCGTTGGTCTTGACCATCGTCTGCATGTACGGCGGTCGCACACGTGCCTTGCCTTCCACGCGTTTCTTGCGTGGACTGCCGTCCGCTTCACCGCTCTCGGCTGCAGATGGGGGTTGACCTGACGCCTCCAACCCTGGATCCTCATAGTCCGTGAGGAACGACGCGTACCGAATGTGGACGCCGTCGACATTTCCACCCGCTAGCGACTGCGCGAGCAGCTTGTCCTCGTAGAAGACACACAAGAAGGCGATCTGCGCGTCCGACAGCGACAGCAGGGGCTGCACGATGCGCGCGAACGTCGAAGACGGGATGCGACCGGCGCGGCGCACGTCTTGGGCGTACAGCGCGTCCTTGACTTGTCCCCACTGTATGCTCGAGAGCTGCGCACGCTGCACGCGGATGCTCCAGACCATGACGAGCGACTCGGTGGGTGACTTGCGGTACGTCTTCTCGGCGCGGACGTGCGCGTCCTGCTTGTGGTAAGCGACGGAGTCGAGCACCACGGCCCGATAGCTTCGTACGAGTGCGCGATACGACATGAGGTTGTTCACGTGGGAACCGCAGGCTCGAAACAGCGAGTTGAAGTGGCGCTTGGGCAGCTCACCCATGTGCTTGGAGAGCACGTGGAGCAGCTCGGCGGCTGGCACGAGCCCGGTGCGCGTCGGGTCGCTCGCCTCCAGCTCCACGAAGATGGCGCGCCACGACTCGTCCGTCAGGAACGCGAACGCTTCTTTGAGCTCGTTGCCGGGCGAGGAGAGCGCCGATCGGTTCTTGTTGGCGCCTTTGACGTCTCGGTGGCCAGAGAAAACGAGCGAGCTGTTCTCATACAGGCGGTGGGTGAGTATCGACGTCGGAGACGCACTCGTTGCTGCTGCTGCGTCCGCGTCGTTCTCGTTGCCGGCGCTGGGCTTGATGACATCGCCGAAGATGGCGAAGAACTCACGGTAGTCAACGACGCCGTCGCCGTTCGCGTCAAAGTTGGCCATCAGCCCTTCAAGCGCGCGCGGCGGGAGGTCGAGGTTGAAATTGCGCAGCACGCGCGTGAACTCGGCGATAGAGATGGAGCCATTGCCGTCGCGATCGAGCGCCATGAAAGCCTTCTTGACGTCCGAGTAGCGCGAGGAGATCTTGTCGTTGAGCAGAATGCGAAGCTGCTCCAGCACCAGTGGGTCCGCCGTCATGGCACTGTACGTGGTCGCGGCCACTCCTTTCTTCACCGGGTTTTTGGAGGCGTCAGCGACTCCGTTCTCATTGGCGTAGCCTGCCATGACGGAGGACACGCCGGGCGATCGGAGCGAGTTGCTGACAGGCGACGGCAGCCCGGAGTCCTCGCTAAAGATGGTGACTCTACCGAGACGCTCGAACACGAGCGACTCGCTCACCGTCTTGGTATCTCCATGCTGAAAATCACTGCTGAACTGCAGCAAGAATGCACTGTAGTCGATGAGGTCGCTCTCCCCTGCGTCGACCGCACCGATAGACGCTGAAGCCGGAGGCGTCGCGAGCATATTGAGCACCTGGGCACTGACAGGAACGTTCAATTCCCGCTCGAACACCCGAGCAAAGTCTCTCTTGCTCAGGAATCCGGAGCGGCTCGTGTCCGCCCTGCGCAACGCGTCGCGAACCACCGCCCAGGACACGCGGAGGTGACGCGCGAGCGCGTCGTGCAGCTCGTCCATCAGTGTCGAGTGGCGCGCGCCGAGTTTGTGCAAGTGCTCGGCCAGCCGCGCCTTCTTGATCTGCCCTCTGCCGACGACCGCATTGCCTGATCGCCGACAGCTCTCGACGATGTCGGCCACGAAGGCGGCGTACCCGATGCGCGCGTCGTTGTTCTCCTCGTACTCGTGCAGCAGCGTCTGGGCCTCGTCGGGCAAGATGGAGATGCCATAGCCAGAGAATACGGCGGTGACGTGGGCGAGCGACACCCCTCGCGTGTGGTTCGACTGCGGCGGAGCGAGCGCAAAGTTGTTGTCCAGGTTGCGCACGTCGCCGCCGACGATGAGCGGCTTCTTCCTCCATGACGGCGGCGGCGATGGGGACGGGGACGAGTGAGCAGCTAACTCGGGCGGGCGAACCCCCGCGTCATCGCTCTTTTCACCACCGAGACGCGGCTGCGGCTGGAACGGCGACAACCCACCAAACGGGCTGCTGTCGCCACCGGTGGCTCGACCGCCTTGCCTGATTGGCGACATACTAAGTGTGTACGTTCGTCCACCTCGCGATGCGGTTGGCGGCGGCTTTGGAGACGCCTGACCAGCCTTGATCGGCCGCGGCGTCACCGCCGGCGCGAGCTTGCTCCCTTGCTGCATGGTCGATGGTTCGCGCCGATGAGGTTGGGAATCAGCTTGGGACCATCCACCACCGCGAAAGCGATGCCCAGGTTGCTTCGCCGAGCGAGCGCTTGGTCGGAGTGGCGACGGAGCTGCGAGTTGGGCCAAGATGGGGCTGCCACATCCCGTTTTAGCATCGATGCAAGGTCATCCATGGCTGTGGTGCTGATGTGAAACACACGCGTGCTGTATTTATAGGCCGGCGACCCACAGGATCCGCGCCAGTTCGTCGGTTAGAGCACTGTTACCATCAGCACAACGCTTGCTGATGCCATTGCCAGCCACATGCCCGTTGCCGCTGCTGCTGTTGCTGTTCGAGTGGCGCTGTTGCTAGTTGCAGCGATGTCGTCCGTGTCCGTATCGGACCCCGACGCGTCTTCGACTTCATCGTCGCGTTCCTCGCTCGTTGCCTCGCTGCCGGTGCTGCTCTTGCTGCCACCTTGGCTTTCGATCTCGTACGTCGATCCGGACGACGAGCTCGCAATCACTTCCAGGTCCGGGAACGCGAAGTCCTCCGGCGCTACAACGCACGAGGCATCGTCTGCGTCGCTGCTGGAGCAGACTTCACACACCTGGAAGTACCCGACGCGCCGGCAGCCGTACTCGGCGTCCGCGCACTGGACGTTGTTGAGGTAGCACGGCGGGTTGCTCGCGGAGAGTTCGTCCACCGACGGCAGCGCGACCATGCGTCCGTCCGTGTCTTCGGCCACCAACTCGGCGTACCGAGTCACCATAAGCTGTGCACGTTGCGCATTGGCGGTTGAGTTGGTCGGGTCTTCCCAGAAGTCGAGGCATTCCTCCACGTCCACCGTCTCGTCCTCCTCGTCCACGACGGCCGAGAACTCGACGCCGCCGGCCTCGCAGAACTGCGAGTAGTTGGCGTAGTACTCGCCTGTGGAGTTGTCCCGCAGACTCGTGATGCCCACGAGGTCGTCGATTGAGATGTACCCGAGGATCCGGTAGGAGAACGTGCAGTTCTCGCCGTCCGGCGCCGAGCCGTAGGCGCAAAGACCGCCGGGGTACTCCTCCCGGCACGCGTCGGTCTTGTCGGCGCGCTCCTCCAGTGGGCAGCTGTTCGGCAGCGAGAACCAGTACGTGTCGGGGTACGGCGCGCGGAAGTCCGTGTCCTTGGTCTCTCCGCCGACGCACGGGCCGATGTCCGTCTCACCCTGCAGTCCGTGGTACTGATAGCACTCCTCCGGGAAGACCGAGTCGCCGTCCGTGGGCGTGCAGCGGCCGCTGTCCATGGCGACGTAGGGGCAGTACTCGATCGCGGGCGCCGACGACTGGTAGAGCGCGATCGAGTTGGTGGACTGCGTGAGCTGCAGCGCGTAGAAGACGACGTAGGCCATGCCGTTCTTGCGCTCGCACTCGACCGATTGCTCCTGCACGTTGATGCCCTCGGCCTGGACGTACATGAGTGCCCCCTCGACCGACGCCGTGTTGGCCGTGTCGAGCGCCGCGCGGAACTTGTCCGAGAAGCTGTCGCCGTACATGGAAACGAACGTCAGGCGCTCGGTGTCCCACTCGGGCTCGTCCGCCTGCACCCGCGCGTGCACCACCGTCACGGGCGTCATTTTCCAGTCGTCGGCCGACGAGTACGTGGTCCACTCGGTCGCCGCCGTCGCCACCGGCTCGGACGTGGACGCCGTCGTCGTCGACGACGAAGACGACGATGCGGATGCAGATGCGGATACTGCGGATGCTGCGGATGCGGTCGAGGCGTCAGACCCGCTGCCGCTGTCACTGATTGATGCGGCGTGCACCACGCCCGGCTCGTCCGCCAGGCTGGAACTGCCGCTTCCCTCCTCCTCGTCGGTGCTGTCGGTGACCACGCCGGTCTCACTGCTGCCGTCCTCGCTCGCACTGCGGTCGGCGTCGTCGACCTTGCTCTCCGAGCCTTCGCTGTCGCTGGCGTCCGAGTCAGCGGAGACCGGCGTGCTCGTCCGTGGCGTCGTCGTGACGCTGGTCGTGCTGGAGGCGGCGGCCGAGCTGTTGCGCGCTCCGTCCGCTGTCGCGGCCAGCGCCATGAGCGCTACGACCGCGAGCGTCGCGAGCCGCCGCGACCGTCGAGGAGCCGCCATCAATCACCGTGTATGCGTGGAATGGCCCTCTTCCCTGCTCGCCGACTCGAGAAATGGCCACCTTGGACGGTGGACCGCGCGGCTCAAGTATCGATCACCCATATGGAGGCCGGCACACGTAAAAGCGTGCAGCACGGTGCAGCAGTGGGAATGCGGTCGGACAGAGAGTCGACGTGTCCATATTCTAATCGCGAGGTGCGTGGTTCCCGCGCAGCACATGGCCGTTTACCGTAGCAGCGGAGCATGCCAGAGCCACGAGCGTGTCATCCTGATGCACGGCGTCCACCATCCGCGCGGCTGATCTTGCGCTTTGCCATGTGGGACGGCATGTTGATAAGCGGGCACAGAGAAATGGTTTCGGAAGAGTGACAGTAACCCGCTTTCATTCCAAGTCTCGCCAACCGCAACTTGCTCACGCCGACCGCGTTCAAGCACAAGATCGCGACGTACGTCGGCTGCACGGTCAACCCTGAGCGCCGGCTCCGTGAACACAACCTAGGCAAGTAAACGCTTGGCGCCAACACTCGTCTGTCGCGGGAATGCTCTTGGCTTCCCATATCTCCTCTGGCATGTGCGTGGGGAGGCTGGAAGCTGTAGGAGTTTGGAGGGCTTTCTTGGCCCGATAGCTGATCGTGAGCTGCTCAGACCTCCATCCCAGGAGGTTCAGCACCTCGTAGACTTGGAGCCGTGCACGGTCACGAGCATGTGCCGTGGGTTGTGCTCGCCCGAGGGCCCCGCGCCGCCCATTATCTCACGGTCGTGCTGGCGAATGCGCCACGGTGGAGCCGACAAACGTGAGTCGTCGACACCCGGCGGCACCTTCGAGTGCTAGAAGCACCCGAGTTGGAGGATCCGAGTGCTTCTTGGCGTCACCGATTCATCGAGCCCGAAGAAGACGTGTGTCCTATCAACAGCTGTGCGAGCGGTTTGCGGTGACCACTTTATCGTGCGAAGCGGTCGATCAGGTCGAGCCAGCAGCCAACCGAAGGCTTCGCCGCTGAACCGCCCCTGCCCCGGCCTTCATGCCAGTCCCCGCCTCGGCATTCCCACCGGCCATCATGCCAGTCCCTAATACCAGCGACACAAACACCCTCCCCTGACACGACAATGCGACAACAGGCCAAAGCGTCCAAGTGGCTGGCGCAGCTGGTTGCTGACTATGACAAAAGCGAGCTCTGATCGAAGCCATGGGCGAACCGCCTCCGACTCTGGTGGTGTCAATCGAGTGGCGGCCCGTCGTGTCTTGTGCAACCTGCTTGAGTTCAAGGGGTGCACCGATGTGTTGATTGAGGCCAACTGGACGTGGACGTCGCGATTGCTTACAGCAAGTTGCCGCCGCGTGGAAAGGGAAGTCCCAGTGGCGCAACCACGCTCACGGCTGAGTTGGGTCAGGCGGAATGGCTCCCAACGCTCCCAACCAATACGCGGATCAACCAATCAACGCTTCCCCTCCTTTAGTGCTGGACCAGAGTCCTTGGATGCAAAGTACACTTGTCATGCATATCTGTCCGCATGGTCCGAATTGCTGACTCGAAGGTGACCGATTGATTCGCCAAGAAGGAGGTCTCCTCCTCTTGGTTGCTGAGTGTTGAAGCGCTCGCATTCAGTTCTAGGGCTCCTCTTGGTTTTGGCATTCACGCGGACGGTCGCATCTCCAGCTGCGGCGGCGAGTGAGGACGCGCTCGGACACTCTGAGCATCAAGCACGCCCGCTCTCCGTTCACAATGGCAACCATCGGCAGCCCCCCGTGTATTGGAGGCCATCGGTAACGTGAGATTCGCCGCTTCAAGTCTTGCTCTCGCCGTTTCTTGGCGGCGAGTTGAAGAGGACGCCGAGCGCTGTTGCGCCAAGATTCCCTGTCGACGCCGTGGCGCATCAAACAAGACGAACCACCTCCCTCATGGACCGCTCCGGGTGGAGAGGAGCGCGGAGTCATCACGCCGCGACAAACCGCCGCGGCGAGTATTGCACGGGACACAAGCCACGGCGAGAACGAGGCTCGCGCGGCTCAGACGGCGCCAGGATCCGAGCACATCCTCTCTCGATGAATGCACGCGCGAAAGCCGGAGCATGCGCTTCATCCCCTTGGTCTGTTCCGCTGGTTGGCTCATCGATGAGGCGAATCTGATAACCGCGCGGAGTCGCTGCAGTAATGAACCAGACGCACAGTGGGAGGAACGGGCGAGCTGATGCGCTCGCTGACAGCCTCGGAGCCATCGCTTTGCGCTCGTGATGGCCAATCGCCTGCATGTTTCCGCGTTATTAGTCCGGTCCAGCTCCATCCTCAATCATCCCGAGGCTGTGGGCTGCGGCGCGAGAGCGCAGCCACCGAGCCAGAGGCTCAAAGATTCGCGACCTCCGTGCATAGTCAACGCGTGCGTCTCCGCCACCGGCTGGCAGCGGACAGCGAGAGTCTCGGCCGGCCATGCCAGCCCCGCAGAGGACCTCATTCCGCGTTTTGCGCCGTCCCCGACACCTCCTCCGACCGTCATGGCCTTCTCTCGCATCCTGCTGCTGCTGGGCGTGCTCGCCACGAGCGCCGCGTCGACCCACGCAGCGACGTTCACGGCCTGCGCGACGGCTCCCACGACCGCGGGCGACCGCCGCACGACCAAGACGCAGCTCAAGTTCTCGACGTTCAACGCCGAGTTCCTCTTCCTCACGGGCTTCGGCTCGCTCGACTGCCCTGGTGCGGACTGCAAGTGGACCGACTCGACGGCAGCCAACAACCACATCAAGCAGATCGCCACGGTCATCAAGGAGCTGAACGCCGACATCATCCAGATGAACGAGGTCGAGGACTGCACGGCGCTCAACGCGGTCATCACGCAGCTCGTGGCGCTCGGCGACTCGACGTACAAGCCGTACCTCGTCAAGGGCACGGACACGTCCACGGGACAGAACTCGGCGCTGCTGACGCGCGTGGACCCGATCGTGGACCTCAAGCGGTCGAGCGCGACGGCCTCGATTCCCGTGAGCGGCTCGACGTGCCCGTCTGCCTCGGGCTATAGCTCGAGCAAGGGTGTGAGCAAGCACTTCTACACGACGTTCAACGTGTCGGGCTTCTCCAAGCCCATCACGCTCGTCGGCGCGCACCTGCTGGCCAACCCGGAGAACAAGGCGCGCTGCTACGAGCGCGAGGCGCAGGCCACGGTGCTGTCGGACATTGCCAACGCGGCCGTGTCAAGCGGCTACCACGCCATCATCTCGGGTGACATCAACGACTGGTCGAGCACCGTGCTGGACAAGAACGGCAACACGCCCATCAGCAGCGTGCTCAGCATCCTCACGGGCTCCAACTTCGTGCAGGTCGCGTCCAAGGCGTCCCAGAGCGAGCGCTACTCGCAGTGGTACGACGAGGACGACGACTGCGTGTACGAGTCGACCGAGCTGAGCAGCCTCGACCACATCCTCGTGTCCAAGTCGCTCTCGAGCAGCGTGTCCACCGTCTCCTTCAACCACGACCTGTACACGGCCTCGTGCAGCGGCTACAACAGCGACCACTACCCCGTCTCCATCATCATCAAGGCCGTCTAAGGCGTCGCAGTCGTCGGCGTCGTGAGGCGGCAGCCGTGGTGGATCAAAGCGTTCGTGAGCGTTCGTTCGAGTTGAAGTGGTTTGAACGCATCTCAGTGCATATGTTGCTTCTCCTTGATGAAGTAAACTGAAATGAATGAGCGTCAAAGATGAATGCCGCTTCAACGAGCTCACATGCTGATCGTGATGAGCATGCTCGTGAAGAAGTGGCGAAGCATACCACCGGCCACCAAGAGCGCGCGTGCGCGTTGACATTGCCTCGCTCTTCTTGTCTTCATATACTGAGTGCGTGGGCGGCAGCGCGCGGGGTGACACGCCACCGCCGCTCCCCACTGCATACAACGGCAGTCTCTGCTGCCCTCCTACTCATCTCATCACACGCCGACAGCTTACAGCATCGCGGCGACAGCGACGGCCGCGAGCGCGACCACCGACGAGACGATCGACTTGGCGCTGGCTCCGTTGCCGCTTCCCTCCGTGCCGCTGGCACTCGACTCGTCCGTGCCGTCGCTGCCGTCGCTGCCGTCGCTGTCGCTGCCGGCCTCGACGCTGCTCGAGCCGCTCTCCGAGTCCGACGCCTCCGGCAGCGTGAGCGTCGGGAAGGTGAAGTCGGACGGGGCCGTCTCGCAGCCGTCGCCAGCGCTCGAGCACTCCAGACACACCTGCGCGTACAGGGTGCGGTTGCAGCCGTTCGCGGACGACGCGCACGTGGCGCTGTTCTCGTAGCAGGACGGGTTCTCGCTCACGAGCGACTCAATCGAGGGCAGCGCCGTCATGGTCGCGCCGCTGTCGTCGCCCGAGCCCGAGTAGCTCGCCGCCAGCGAGTTGTACATCTCGACCATGTAGGTCGTGCGGTTGGCGTTGGCGTCCTCGTCGCCCGGGTTCTCCCAGAAAGAGATGGACGTCACGTCCGAAAAGCCGCTGCCCGTGTTGGTGGCCGAGAACTCGACTCCGCCGTCCTCGCAGAACTCCGAGTAGTTGGCGTACGTCGCGCCGGACGAGCTCGTCATGGAAGTGATGCCCACGAGGTCGTCGATGGCGAGGTAGCCGAGGATCGAGTAGGTGAACGTGCAGTTGACGCCATCGGGCTCGACGCCCAAGGCACACAGGCCGCCGGGGTACTCCTCGCGGCACTCGTCCGTCTTGTCGTCGCCGCGGGGCTCCTGCGCGCACGAGTTGGGGTACGAGAACCAGTAGTTGCCCGGGTACGGCGCGCGCGGGTCGGTCGACTGCTCGTTGGCGCCGACGGCCGGGCCGAGGTCCAGCTCGCCGTCCAGGCCGAAGTAGACCTTGCACGTGTCGGGGATGTCCGATCCCGAGGCGGTGCAGGCCGACGTGTCCATGGCGACGAACTCGCCGTACTCGTACGGCGAGTGGCTCTCGTAGTACTTGAGCGAGGCGTTGGGCTGGACGATCGTCATCTCGTAGAAGACGACGTAGGCCATGCCGTTCTTGCGCTGGCACTTGACCGACTGCTCCTGCACGTTGATGCCTTCGGCCTGCACGTACATGAGCGCCCCCTCGACCGACGCCGTGTTGACCGTGTCCAGCACGGCGCGGTAGTTGAGCTCCGTCGTGTCGTAGAAGCTCGCGAGCCACCGGCTGGCGCTCGCGTCCCACGCCGGCTTGTCGCCCTGCACGCGCGCCTGCACCGACTTGACCGTCGTCATGTGCCACTCGCCGCTCGTGCTCGTCGTGCTCGTCGTCGTGCTAGACGCCGACGACGCCGTCACCGTGCCCGCGGCCGACGCGTCCGACGACGTCGCGGCCTGCGCGTCGCCCGTGCTCGCGTGGAACACGCTCATCTTGAGGTGCGCCGCGTCCGCGAGCGCCGCGCCGAGCGCCGCCGAGGCCGCCAGGGCCGCCAGAACGCGCACCATGCTGCCTGTCTCGCTCTTGGAGTTTGTATGCACGCGGGCCAGTCGCTGCTGCTGGTCACGGGGCTGGCGGGGAAATCGCAGAGTGAGAGATCTTGGAAGTGGCGGGCGGGCGGGCGGGCACCTGGTGATACAGACTGAGTGACTGACAGACGGAAAAGGGGGAGACACCTGCAAATCGTTACCTACGAGGCCCACTCTTGGTTTTTGTATGGGTTCACGAGCGAGGAGGTGTACCGTGAACCTGATTTGGGCGGATTTTCAGTGGATTTGTCCCGATTATTCGGCACCACGCGGGACTGTTCCCGTGTCGAGAGCGACCGGCACGAGGGATAGAGACTCTCGACGTGGCGTGCACCCACTTCCGGGATATTTGCCAACTGCAAGCTGATGTGGTGCAACTGGTCGATTGGTCGCGACGGCATACCTATCACTTCGAAGTACGCGATTGTCATGCTGTGTCGAACCGCACCGCCTTGCCTCACAGGGCGCTCATGAGCGCGAACTGCCTCCTTCGCTGCTGTCGAGTCGCGCTGTCCGCATTCGTGTGGTTGCAGTCGCGGGTGGAAGGGCGGCGACGGTCGTGTGCTGCTGCGCGTTGCAAGAGACGGGAGCACCTGGCCTGGCTCATTGCTTGGCGATCGTCGCGGGGGCACTCACCACATGGGAGAGTCACGTGGCCTCGTGGAGGATGAGGCGACGGTGGACGGGCGTGGCGAATATTTCCCGGTACCGCAGTGAGAGCATGAACGAGACCGGTTCGCGCCGTTCCCACGCCGCTCACGATCGAGATCGATCGTTGGGACGGCTCTGACGGAAGCGTGACCACGACTAACGCCGGCTGGCAAGCAGGTCGGCGAGCAGTGCGAGTGCTGCTCCGTCCGCGGAGATCATGGCGTCTTCGATCGAGAAAGGTTCATGGATTCCGTCGTGGTGGATGGCGACTCCTCTTGTGATGGCTGGTCGTGACGAGCAAGTGGATGCTGTTGGTGGGTGATTGCTACGTCCAATTCGCCGGGTCCGTCAGCCAGACTGGTGGTGTGGGAGTGAAGAACGGTGACGGCGTTTCGGCGAGTGATTCTCAGCGTTAGCGATGGTGAGCGTGGATTGGCTCCGTCGTCGTGGTTGTCTGGTGGATCAAGTACGAGCTTGGACACAGACTAGCGACTCACGCTTGACGAGCACGGCAGCGGTGACCCGTGGCTGCTGGTTCTGGTGGCTTGTGGGCACTATTGCCGTGAGCACCTTGTCGGAAGGAGCTGGGATCTGCTCAATGGCAGGTGCGGCGATAGCGACGGAGCGATTCAAGCGGTTCCGTAGTTGTGTCGAGCGGGGTCAGCGGCAACAGTGCTCCGTCTCTGTGTACCTGACGACTTGTGCATGCAAGGTGGCGAGGTATTCTGGTCGTATTCGAGTCGAAGGGGGTGTAAGCACGCCGAGTAATGCTTTGGGACGCCGTCCATCGGCACAATCCTTGGCTGAAGCTTTTCTCCATGTTGATCTACAATTGCTCCGTTGGCAGCGGTCGTGAGTGTGTTCTGTGTCGCCGTCGTGGATGCAGCTGTGCACCTGCCGAAGTTCGTCTCTGATCCCTGACAGCATGAATCCCATGCGTGCTCCGCGCTCGTTTGCATGTCCGCGCGCTCCTGTTCTCGTGTGAGGACTTCCTCCGCCGTCTGCGCGCGGTTCTTCCTTGTCTGCGTGAGGTCCAGTTGAGCGGACTCGTGCCGGGAGCACAACGCGCCGTGGCTATCGATGCTGGTGGTAAACTTGGTCGTGTGCCGGTCGTCCAAACCTTTGGGGTACAAGCTCGGAGAGCGGGGGAGAAATGTCCACAATTTCTGTCGGCGTCAGTGGATGGGAAGGTGTCGCTGCAGACTCGCCATCACCCAAGGGTGACGTGACGATTTCTACCAGATTGGCTCCCAACTCCAATGGCAGTGGCGGACTGACCTTGCGCCATGGTGACGTTGCATGGGATCATTTGGGTCGTTATCTCTGACACTTGGTAGCCGTCCCGAGAGCTCCAAGCTCGTACCAGTCGGCGAATCGGGATCACTGGGCAAAGGTGCTGGTGTGAGAGGCGAGCGAGTCGACAAGTGCGCCGAGCTGATAGCCTTTCGTCCGGCGGTGCAATATGGCGACTTGAGTTACACGATCACTCACTGCTTGTCGATCAGTGGTGTCTGGTGGAGTGGTGAGGACGGCTGAGCCCAACCCGTGCCGGATTCTGGCGATACTGCCAGCAAGACGACTGAGGGATCCGTGTCGGTATTACGCCACCACGGACTGTCAGGCAGAAGTATGCGTGTCCAGATCTGCGTCGACGTCTTCCGGTGTGGTGTATCTGGCGCAAGCGTTGAAGCCGCCACCTTGAAGCCGTTTCAGTTCGCGTCCGATTTTCCACCAATCCGGTTCCCCCACGTTCCACAATTCCGGTTGCCTCTCGTATACCCTCCACTTCCTCTCGCTGTCACTTTCCGGTCAACGTATACCAAATGTATATCTCAACCAGCAACCCCCGAAATCGACACCTCCCCCCAATTCCAATCCCAGAGTCTCAAGATGCGAGCAGCAGCCCCGAGACAGACGATGCCGGCCATGCGCTCGCTCCTCTTGGCGCTGGCGGCACTCGCGGCGCTCGTGGCGCTGGTGCCAGCGGGTGTCTCGGCCGTGGACCGCAGCAAGTTCCGCTCGTGCGCGCAGACGCGCTTCTGCGCGCGACACCGCGACGTGCCGGCGGCGGACCGCGCGGCCTTCGAGGTGTCGCCCGCCAGCGTCTGGCTGGACGCCGAGCGCCGCGAGGTGCGCTTCGAGCTGGCGGACCGGCGCGCGGCGGGCGCTCCCGACGTGCTGGACGGGTCGCTGCGGTTCGTGCTGGACGAGCGCG
>JAADYB010000583.1:0-17251 GCA_023338075.1 Phytopythium litorale
GCTCCTTGAAGAACTCTGTCCGCAGAGATACTCCCAAGGACGCGCTGCATCCACTTCAGCATCTCCAGGTGGCCATTCCTACCCATTCCGAGCGTGAAGTTGCCGGGGAACGCGCTCTTCTTGAAAGTGTCGACGTCTTGACCTGGCGCCAGACTAGCTAGCGCACGGTCGTACAGCCACTGCAGCGCCTCCAGTTGACCGCCTTTGACAGCCTGAGAGATGGCCCAGTCGTCGACGCAGCACCCGAATCGCGCCATTAGGTGCTCCAGGAGTGCGACGTCACCGACTGCTGCAGCTTCTGACAGGTACGTCCGTGCGCGCGAGCGCTTGACGAGGTGATGAACCGATAGATCGTCTTCGAGTTCGTCGAGGAGATGCCGAGCCAGGTGCTTGCAGCCTCGCTGGATCGCGACCTCGACCGTCCACGAGGCTGGAGGCGCGAGGAACGAGGCGATGAGGTCGCCTATTGGCGGGATGGCGGCCACCGCCGACCGCGACCTGCAGACGACGCGCGCGCTCGTCACGATCTCCATATTGTTGCCAAGGACGGCGCGGTTGGGTTTGTCACGCTTCTCGACACCTCGTTCGTCGACCTACACTCATATTCTGAGATCTCTCACCACTCTCGGCTCATTCGCGCTCCTGCCGAACGTCCGTCGTGCGGCGGAGCACGAGATGGAGATCGTGGCAAGCGCGCGCGTCGTGTGTCGCTCCAGGCCGGTGGTGGCCGCGATCCCACACATACGCGCGCTCATTGCCTCGTTCCTCGCGCCTCCGGCCACGTGGACGCTCGAGACTGCGATCCAACGCGGTTGGAGGTATCTGGCTCGACATCTACTTGGTGAACTCACAAACAATCCAGCGCTCCACCCCTTGACCAAGAGGTCGCGGGCACGGCGGTACCTGTCGGTGGCTGCTGCACTTGGTGACATCGCGCTGTTGGAGCACCTGATGGAGCGGTTCGAGTGCTGCGTCGATGACCATGCGATCTATAACGCGGTCAAGGGCGGACAGTTGGAGGCGCTCAAGTGGCTGTTCGACAGAGCGCGCGCTCCAGACCAAGATGTCGACACGTTCAAGAAGAATGTCTTCCAGGACGACTACTTGGTACTGGCGGGCGAGATTGGTTCCCTTGAGATGCTCCAGTGGATGCGCACAGGCGTCGGGGGTGACAGTGCAAACCTGGTTCTTCGAGCAGCGGCCGCGCGTGGGCAACTGCGCGTCGTCGAGTGGGTTCTCCCCATGGCGAAGACGACAATCTCCAGCTGGGCCAGCTACTTCCTTGCCTTGGATGTCATGGGCGGTGGCCACATTGGCGTCATCGAGTTCCTGCAAGCTAAGTCCATGCTGCTGCTCACGCCTTTGGTGATGGACGCAACGGTTCTCGCTGACGGACAGCTAGAGCTGCTGCAGTGGATGTACGACAACGGCGGAGAGGGATGCACTGACCGCGCGGTTGATCATGCCGCGAGCAATGGACGCCTCGACGTGCTGCATTGGTTGTTCTCGAAGGGACTTAGCGGTTCGGTCGGTGCCATGGATAGCGCGGCAGGGAACGGCCACCTCGAAGTCGTCAAGTTCCTGCACGGGAACCGCTCCGAAGGCTGCACGCACCTCGCATTCCAGTCCGCGGTGCATAACAACCACGTCAACGTCGCGCAGTTCCTCTTTGAGCATCGGCGCGGAGACTGCTCGAGAATTTCTGTCGATGAAGTGGCTCGGAACGGCGGCTTCGAGACTCTCCAGTGGTTGCAAACAAGGTACTCGGATGCAGAGTACTCAGCACGCTCAATGGACTACGCTGCGAGCAACGGCCACCTGGACGTCGTGCAGTTTCTTCACTACAATCGCACAGAAGGATGCACAACGAGTGCCATGGACCTAGCAGCGCGCAATGGTCATCTAGACGTGGTCAAGTGGCTGCACTTCAATCGTACCGAGGGCTGCACAACCAAGGCGATGGACAAGGCAGCGAAAAGGGGTCACTTGGAAGTCGTGAAGTTCCTGCATTCGCATCGATCAGAGGGCTGCACGACCAAAGTAATGGACAACGCCTTCAACGTGGAGATTCTTCGGTGGCTGAGCGAGAATCGCCACGAGGGGTTCACCGAGCGCGCGCTCTTCAATGCCGCCGTGAACGGCGACGTGGAGATGCTCATATGGCTCTCCGATCACGCACCAGCCGAGATGTGGACGTCGACACTGCCAACGCGTCTGGTTGAGAACGGCCGCGTCGAAGCGCTCGAGTGGTTCGCGGATGCCTTCCCGTCACTCTTCAACCCGCACGAGCTGTTGATGCTGTGCAACATGCAGACCTGGTGGGTGTGGAGCTGGCTGAAGCAGCGAGTCGAGACGTAGCATTGCCGCAAGCTCGATAAATAGGATAGTGACTATATTCCCAATGACTCTCCACGGTCAGTTGCTCACGAGCTCGCGGACGGAGCCTGCATCTGCGTCGGCTTGCCGGTCGCGTGACCCGACCAATGCAGTAGCTGGCACAGCGGCGTCGGCGTGAAGCGCGTGGCGCGGTGGAAGCGCAGCGCGTAGTGCGCGTTCTCGAGCGCTGCGACGACGCGCGCGATGGCAAAAGCACCCGCGGCGGCGTTGTGCTGTCCTGCGGCGTACACCGGGTCATCGACCACGAGCTGCGGCATCATGCCCATCATCATCATGGGGCCCATGAGCAGGTACGCGCCGAAGGCCTCGGGCCGCAGCGAGATGCCCGTGTTGGCGTAGCAGAAGTGCAGCCCGTAGTACTCGACGAACTCGAGCAGCGCGTCGCCCAGCCGCCGGTGCTGCGCGCTGGTCATGGCCGGCGTCGCCGCGCTGGGCGGCTTGCTCTTGCTCTTCTTACCAGGAGCAGCGGGGTTTGCTGCCGACGGTGAGGGCGACTCCTCGACCGGGTGCATCTGCTGGAGCAGGAAGACAGCCATGAGCGTGACGGCGTACGAGCTGAGCCCGCCCGTGAAGGCGTCGTTGAGCGCTTTCTCGCGCAGGAACTGCTTAAGCACGAACACGATAGGCTGCAGCTCGGGCAACGACGCCGAGTAGGCGCTCACGAGCTCGCTGGCCTCGACGCCGCGCCGCGTATGACTGTTCTCGATTGAGATGTCCACGCGCCGCCCGCCGCGCAGCTCGAGCTTGGCCACGGGCACCTTGGCGCTGCGCACCACGTCGATGCGCGCGACCCAGTCGCTCTGGCCGCGCAGTCCGCTAGCGATCGCCTCGAGCGCCTGCACGTCGGTCAGCTGCGGCGCTTTCCTCGCGGTTGAGGCGCTCGGACTGCTGCTGCTGCTGCTGCTCGCCCCGCCCGCCTCCGTGCTGCTACTGCTCGCTTTCGGCTCAGGCGCGGCATCCGACGCCGGGAGCACGTCCATGACGACCACGTCGACGTCGCTGGACGGCAGCCAGAGCCCCGTGGCGAACGACCCGAAGCGCGTGACGCGCGCTTGCGGCCAGATGGCGGCCACGCAGCGCGCGATCTGCTCGATGGCCGCGTCGATGGGCGGGCGCGTCGCGTCTACCACGCGCTGCGAGTACGCGGCGAAGGCCGCCACCTCCTCGCCCAGGCTGCCGAGGCACATGCACACACGCGGGTTAGTCACTCCTGGACGCCTCCTCTTGGCGCTTGTGCCAAGCCGAACGAACCGGTCGGGAAGCGGCAGTGCGCGGTCGTTCACGCGCGCCAGCAGCTCGGGCGTCGATATCCAGGGCGGACAGCTCCTGGAGATGGCCAGCGGTCTCTCCAGCGCCGCGGCGGCCTCTGCAGCCGCCAGCGCCGCCGCCGCCTTGCGTCGCTGGATGCGAGCCTTCTTCTTCTCGTACTTGCTGCGCTTCACGGGCGCGTCCGCTGCCGGCTCGGCCAGGGGATCGGGAGGAGAAGCAGGCGCATCCGATGAGGGGCTCGGCACAGCTGGAAGAGGCGCGGGGGACGCGCACGGAGACGCCGGAGACGTGCGCTGGAGGTCGTCGTGCAGCATTTTGCCAGAGTCTCCGACGGCCGGTCGTTGGTGATGCCGAAGGGCCTTCACCGCTGTCGTGTAGGGTACGACTGGATTGTATGGACTTCAAGAGGAGCGAGAAAGGCGGATGGGAAACGGACCTTACATTACGTCTCTAACGGTACGAGCCAAACTCGGAACTGAGATAACGACTGGGCAAAACCTCGTATCTGTCATACATCAACATCGGATGGCAATGTATGGCGATTGTCATAAATGGTTTCTCTCTCTCTCGTTTTGCCCTTCATGCCGCTCTCTCTCTCTCTCTCTCTCGCCTGGTGACGAAGAACGACGTCGAGGCCAATTCGCGAGTGCTCAGATCTGCTGGGTGGGCACGTAGCCGCCGTTGTTGTTGTAGCCATTGTTCTCGAAGCCGCCGTTGTCGTTGCCGGAGTCCACGCGCACCTCGTTCACGTCGTACACCGTCGGGTTCTGGGAGAAGCTAGGGTGCTGCAAAGAGAGTCCCAAGTCAAGCATCCAGGTTAGTGTCTTCTCCGTGATGAGAACCCCACGAGGCGTCGCGTCCTCCTGCCTCACCTGCGAGATGACAAAGTAGTTGAAGAAGGCGTTGATGAAGAGCAGCACGGCGTCCAGGATCGTGAGCCAGAAGTTGCCCATGGACAGCGGCCAAATCGCGATGCTGTCGACGAATAGCCCGTGGGTGAGTCCGCGATGATGTCACGACCAGACAGAGTGCAGCGAAATCGAGCCACTTACAAGACGAGGAAGGCAGTGCGCGTGCGGTTGTCGTACATGAAGCCGAAGTTCGTGCGCAGCACCAGGTCGATCTTCTCTGTGCGCAGCTCAAACAGCAGCAAGAGCGCGCCGAACATGCTGCGATGGAGAGGAAGAGCCGCGTTTGCGATGAGTATCGGCAGCCACTGCCAATGGAGAGCAGCAGCCACAGCGTACATGATGTAGATGCCGGCGATGACCTTCTGGAAGCTCGACACGTAGCCCATGATCCACGCGAGCAGTCCCGCGACGACCGTGGCGATGGCCAGAATCAGGTTCACGGTGCGCATCACGCGCATGATGGTCGTGCTGTTGGTCGCCTTGATGCTGCGCATTCAATGGGGGGAATGGTCAGACTCTACCGCCTGCTGCCACGGATGCTCAAGACTCATCGCGTACGAGTTGCCGATCTCGTCCATAAGGTTCTGGTGGTTGGCCGGTTTGCCCATCGTCGTGCTCGTCGGCTGGCCGTACTGCGGGGTGGTGCCCATGGGCGTCACAGTCTGCGGCGGCGGCGCCAGCTGCATCACCACCACTCTGTCGTCAGCACAAGACGGAGTCATAGCGGCCCACGAACAGGCGAGACGCACCCGGGACGGGTCGAGAGGAGGCGGCGGGGTAGGAGACGACACGCGCAGCACCGACGGGTCCTGCAGGCCACACCGCGCGGCGTCAGACATCTCAACAGCAGCGGCGACAAGAACATCCCTAGGCGACGCACGTCGAACGGGTTCCTGTTCATTCTCGGGAGGCGCTGCGGCTGTCGGCGGGCGTCGGACGCTGTCGCTGGGGATGCAGCAGCGCGGCGACTTGAGCTCTGACAGGCGGCGGAGGCGGAGAGCGGCGCTAAGGCGCGCGCGGAGGTATATTTAGCGCCAGCGGATGGATCGGGCCGAGCGTTTCCTCGAGGTGGTTATCGCGCCAATGTTCTTCTCCCTCGAGTTCAAGCGGAAAATAGAAAGGTCGAAATATACAATACGTTGTGGTGAATATCATTATTAACAGTTCATTAGATTTTAATGTTTCTTGATTTAAAGATGATTTATTGGGTTATATGTGTTATAGCGGGTGCGAGCCGAGAATAGGCATTGTCGCCGTGTATTTTTGCTCGACACTTTCCTCAGTGTGAGGATGAACAAGGCTTTGCCAGTGAGAGCATGGGATTTGATTGGCATCAGCAACCCTGCCAGTCGAGACAGCACCTTCGTCAACCAGCAGCATGCAGTTCGCAATCAACTCGATTGCGCATGAAGTCTTGCCGGACAGGCTTTCGCTCTCCAACTGCAGCACCTGTCGGGAATCTGCACTGATGCTGTAATTGGGAAATCCATTTGCAGGAGCTTCGTGGGGTGTTGCGTTGCCTGCATTCATAGGGCGAGCGAAGGCACTTATGTGTCTCGAAGGACTGTCGTCGCTAGGGCTCTTGGCGCTCTCCAATCACACCGACAGCTTCGAGCCGGGCACAAGTCTCTTACGCTTGCTCGATGGTTTCGACGGCATCGTGCACGAGCCACTTGTTTTCCGACCATTGCATGCGTACACACCTCACGATGAAGCAACAGTACTCGGCGTTTGCGCGTCTTGACATACTCAGCTCGCAAAACGCCGCTTGAGCCAATTACAGACCCACCAGAGCTCCGGAGTGTGTGAGAACTGCAGCACGCGAGCGTCAACGAGGTCTGGGGAGGCATCGAAGAGCCACTCCAGCATCTCGATCTGGGCGTGCGCCACCATTCTCTTCGCCAAAAGTGGCGTCCACATCTCGGCTGGCGAACGTTTGTAGAGCCACAGCAGCATCTCCAAATCGCCTCCCTCAATAGCGTTCAACAACGCCCTTTGAGTGAAGCCCTCGCGTCGATTCTCGCCCAGCCACTGCAGAATCTCCAAGTCGCATGCACAGTCCATTGCGGCGGTAGTGCAGCCTTCTGTTCGATGGGAGTGCAGGAACTTGACAATCTCCAACTGCCCGGTCCTTGCTGCGTGGAGCATTGCATCCGCTGTACACCCTTCTGTTCGATTGTAGTGCAGCCACTTGACCACGTCAATATGGCCGTTTCCTGCAGCTCCATTCATGGCATTTGGCGTACATCCTTCCGAACGATTCTCGTGAAGAAACCGCACAACCTCCAAATGGCCGTCCTCCGCCGCTTGATCCATGGCAGACGCCGTGCATCCTTCACTGCGATAGGAGTGCAGCCACGATACAACGTTGAGGTGACCATTCGCAGCAGCGATATTCATCGCGTCGACAGTGCACTCCACACGCAGACCTTTTGTCTGCAGCCACTTGATCGCCTCGAGTCCACCCTTGCCCGCCACTTTGTTGATCGATATGTTGGTGAAGTCTTCGTGGCGATGCTCGAACAGATACTTGGCTACATCAAGATGGTCATTGTTCACCGCGCTCGTGAACGCAGCCAGCGAACACCCTTCGGCGCAGTGTCCGTGCAGGAACTTGACGACCGCGAGGTGGCCATTCCAAGCTGCGCCGTCCATGGCGGATGGCGAAGGCCGGACCCCCTTCGAGTGCAGCCATCTCACAACATTGAGGTATCCTCTCCTTGTGGCGTCATCGATAGCGCGAGAGGTGCATCCTTCTCCGCCGTTGTCGTACATCCACTGCAGCAGCTCCAGTTGCCCACGACTGTGCAGCACTGTTCCGTCCATCAGATCTGGAGTGAACAGCAGCATTGACTTGGAGAGTAGGAACTTGGCGACGTCGAGACTGCCGCTCTTCGTGACAGCCTCGGTCAAGTGCCATTTGGCCGCGTTAGTCATTGGCATTGTCGCCGTTGGGAGGATCCGCTCGACGACATGCAAATGGCCATATCTGGTCGCCTCAAGAAGAATCTGAAGAACGAAGACTCTCCCGGTGACCGATTGCATCCACTGAAGCATCTCTCGGTTCCCGATCCTGCTCGCCAGGCCCATGTTGCTATCAGGCAAGACATTCTTCGCGAAAGCCTCGGCGTCTTCTCCTGGGGACATGTTCGCCAGGGCCAGAGTGTACAGCCACTGCAGCGCCTCCAAGTGACCACCCCGGACTGCCGCCTTGATGGCCGAGTCATCAACACAGCACCCGAATCGCGCCACCAAGTGCTCCATCAGCGCCAAGTCGCCCACAGACGCCGCCACAGACAGGTACCACCGAGCACGCGACCGCTTCGTCAAATAGTGAAGCGCTGGGTTCTCTGCGAGCTCATTGAGGAGATGCCGAGTCAAGCGGTCGCAGCCGTGGCGGATCGCGGTCTCCACCGTCCAGGACTTGGGAGGCGTGAGGCACGCGGCGATGAGGTGGCAGACATGCGGAAGAGCGTCTACCTGCGGTCGAGAGCGACAAACGACGCGCGAACTCGTCACGAGCTCCATCGCGAGTCAAGTGCGATGACTTCACGAGGATCTCCTTGTGCTACCTTGCCAGCTGCTTGAGAAATGCTCATCTCGCGTGTCATCGCTGACTCACCGGCAGCAAGCAATGGGTGAGTGAAGGTCATGGTTTGGTTCGGTTTGTGGCTGACGCACATCGCTTGTCAAAGATCGACGGCTGCATGGACGACCAGGCGCTGACATCGCCATGCATCAGGGAGTTTGCAAAGAGTTTGCAGATACAGTACTAGCGCGTGTGACTTCGTTGGTGCGACCTGATGCTGTCGAGCCACATCGTATCAGTGGGATATCAATTCTCGACAAACGAATGTGGAGGCTCTTGAACACGCCACGACGCGCACCATGCACTGGAGTATCCGATTGCGGGAATGAGCAGTTGGCACCGCATCGCTTCACGGCTTCACTCCCTAGCGATGGTACTGGAGCCAACACAGACATCCGTCCGCGTTAACCCGTGAGAGCAAGTGCTAACCTCCGCCCTGCGCGGATGCTGGACTGCACCACGCTCCGTCCGCCCCCTTCGCCGTTCAGAACCGCCGTCCAGAACCTCCAGCATATGACGAAAGCGACTTCATCGAGTGCAGTTGCGATTGCCAGCATGATGCGAAGGTCTGAGTCCCCGTCGCGGGTGGCGACGCGCTCGACTAGCCAATCGACTCACTGGCTGCGCATGCGGTGGCTCCCGTGGACCCAATGCGTCCGTCCTCGTGCACGCGGTCCAGAGCCCTCACCGACCTCACGCAGATCTTCATCGCCTGCGCTCGCAATTGCATCTCCTTGTCGAGTGACTCGGCGCGTCTGTGAAAAATTCACCGCTATCCCACCGGATTGCACGGCCCAAGCCCGGTGGTGAAAGCTGTTGGGTCCAGAGCAGGCTGCGAGTCCAGCCAACCAACGCGCGCAATGGTGACCGTCCGCAACGCATGGGCGACTGGACCCTGCACTAACCACGCCGTCAACCAGTCGGCTCGAGGTGGCCAGACTGCAGCGGTCCAGTCGGCTCTCGACTCCGAGTGCCACCCACCCGACCCACCGACACGAACATGGAGATCGGCGTCAGCGGCGTTGAGTTGACGCCTGGGAGAGTGACACGCGCGGCTCCGTCCCGGATGTGACAGCCGCAACTTTGGGCCGGAGCGCGCGCTGACCAGATTCGCCGCCCGCTCCGCCACGCAGTCGAGCGGGAGCGTGCAGCCAGCGGTCGACGGCGCTCTCCTGCTGCTCGTCACGCGCATTCCGGTGAGTCGCGAGCTTGAAGCGGTGCGGTAGAAACCGGTTATCCCGTCCGTCATCATTTATACCGGTTATTGTGACTTACGAAAACCAAGTGATTCATCGAAAACCGGTACGAATCGCCATCGTCTCAGGGATCTGTGACGTCGCGCCGCTTCGCGCGTTCATTGCGTGGCGCGACTGCCCAATCAGCGCGCGGAGCGGCGCCTCCGTCGCGGCGCGAGCATCCATGCGGCTCCGTGTGTGGCGCTCAGTATGGCGCGCCGGTCGCCGGCGATCTGACCGCATGGGGGAGTGGGCCGGCGACTCGGCGTGGCGGCCGGTCGGCGGACGCGTTCGTGGGGGCGTGTGAGTCGCGCTGGACGCGGCGTCGGGCGGCGTCAGCACCGACGGATTCGACATCCGCCGCGAACGTTCCGGCCCCGCTTCTCCACGCCTGCACGCCGGTCGACGGGCGCCTCGCGCTGCGGCAGTGTGGATTTCGCCGCCTGCCGCGCAGTCCGTGGGTCGCGCCGAGCTATAAATACCGGCAACGGCACGGGGTGGCAACGACCAGCCTGCCGTTGGCTCAACCACCGCCGCCACCTCTCTCAGTCGCTCGCTCCTGGTCCATTTGCGATCGCCAACGGCCATCGATCCCTGCCTCCAACGCGCTCACAAGCCGACGGACTCCTCGCCAGCCCGCCAGCATGCTCGCCGGGCTCTTCTCCGCCATCAAGTCGGTCTTCGGAGCGACTCCGACCGACCGCGCGGACGACGTCGAGCGCTTCCGCGCACGCAGCCGCCTGCGTTCGCGGCAGCAGCGCGGCGGACGCAAGTGCGCCAGCCCCGACCCAGCGGACGGGGAGGAGGAGGAGGACGACGACGCCCACCGCCGACGCAAGGTGACGCGCAGCAAGGCAGCGGTGCGGCCGGCCGACAAGCGGCTGCTCAGCAGCGCGCACGCGTACACGGCGTCCACGTACCAGAGCTACCTGGCGCCGCCGGCTGTGTTCGATGACGGGCTGTACCCGGACTCGCCCGTGGTGCACGAGCACCAGGTGCTCATGATGAACGCGTTCGACTTCGCCGCCTCGCCCGAGGCCTTCCTCTACGACGACGACGCCGCGCTGTACGCGGACGGCGGCAGCGGCGGCCAGCAGGAGAACCGGTCGCTCTGGCGGCGGCGGTTCTCGTCGGCCGCCTCCGACACGGCGCGCACGCCGCGGCTGTCGCCCAAGCTCGGCTCCGACGCGCTGTGGGCATCGCACTTCGCGGACGACGCGGCGGTCGACAAGCTGCGCGCAGAGGCCGACGCGCACCTGCACGCGTGCTACTGTCCGTCCGAGACCCGCGGGCTGTACTACGACTAAGCGTGTGCATATGAGCGAGAGAGCGAATCGTGTACCAATACAACACCTGCATTGATGAGAACCGCGTGTGGTGTTCGTCTTGGGCCTTCCTACCGTCGAGAAGGGATACGACCAACACGCGCCGAGCACTCGCTTGAGCTTCTTCTACGGCACAGCGGGGTCGGCGATGCGCACGCTATGTCTCGCCGACACGAGCCACACGATCACGAGGATCAGCACCGCGATGACCGCGTGGCGCGTGTCCTCTTGGACCCAGGCGACGAGCGAGCCTTCCTTCTCCACTCCGCGGTCGCCGGCGTCGCCAGTGACAATGCCGTCCACGGACGCCCTCCGCCTGCCTTGGGTCGACTGCTGCGCGTCGCTCTTCCGCCCAGCCTCGGCAAAGTTGCCATTGACTTGATCGCCTTGGACCGTGCTGCTGCTCGGGAGTTGGCTCGCCGAGCTACCGCGCCGCAGCATCGGCGCACTGCTGCTGCCTCGGCGCCGCAGCTGCGCCATCGAGCTGTCCCACGGCGTGCCGTTGCCAGCCGCGAACGCGAGCGACGCGTCCGACGCGCGGCGCACGCGACTGGCTTCCGTGAGCGACTCGAGCCACTCCTCGCCCTCGTAGATGCTCTCCGTGCGGAGAGCGAGCACTTCTCCGTTGGGCTTGACGATTGCGATGCGGATGCTATCACTCTCGCCCTTGCCCCAAGCGAAGCGCGCGAGCTCCGGGCCGCTCGTGCTCGTCACCTCGATGACCTCACACCGAGTCAGCTCCATCAAGTCCCGGTACTTGCGCGAGCGCTTGTGCGAGTAGTAGGAGAACAGCGTGCCGTCGAGGCGGCACCAGCGCTTGGACCAGCGAGAAGCGACCACCGTCGGTTCCTTCGTGCCCGTCTCGGCGCTGCGCAGCATCTTCTTCTTCTCGAACGAGATGGACAGGTACCCGACTTTGACGCGGTTCTCCGGTCGCTGGCGCTTGTAGTTCTCCTTGAGCACTTGGATCTCGTCGTGGTACGTGTGCACGAGGTCGTCCTTGGCGAGGTCCAGCAAGTTCGGCAGGCGCTGCAGGAGCTGCGTCCGAGACGGTGAATGGCTCGCATGGAAGCCGTAGAGAATACTCTGGAACTGGAGAGAGAACGGCGGCGGCGGTAGCGCGATCGACTCATCGCTCGATGCGGCAAACGCCGAAGAGATCGACGCGTCGCCGTCTGCTGAGCGACTGTTCTCGCTCGATGTGCTCTTCTCCGCGTCTTCAAGGCCGCTCATCGTATTCTTACGACTGCTGCTCGCTGATATCGTCGATTTTGCCAACGACGACGACCCACGGCGCTTAATCATCATGGTGGTCTCCCCCTCGGGCGAAATGGAGAACCGTAGCTCATCCTTGGGCTGCATCAGTATTTCCTTCTGAGCCTCCTTCGGATGCTTCTCCGACCAAATCGAGCGGAGAGTCTTCGGCTTGGGGGATTCGTCGTCCACGACTGCCACCGTTGGGGCCAGGCACGTGTCAAAGTGGTCCAGCAGGTCCGTCACGGGCACCTTACTGTCGACTTTGATCACCAAGTGCTTTGCGAACGGCCCCCGCGCGAAGCGGATGAAGAAATCCTGGTCTTGCAAGATACTACCGACCGATAGACCCTTGTACTTGAGCAGTCCTTCACTGGCAGCGCCAGGGTCGACGTAGAGACCGATCGTCAGTCGGTGCGAGTGACCGTCGTACGGCGAGTCAAAGGAATCGGGCGAGACCACGATCTTCTGCGACCACGTCCCGAGTAGAGTGCTGCCGTCAACGAGCAGGTCGCCCGGAAACATGGCGTTCGAGTCCGGGTCGAGCAGCGGAGCGAAGTTTGCGACGAGGTTGCGGCTTTCGCGCCGCATGAGCTCGTGCTCTTCTTCGTCCTGTTCGTCCAGCTCTTCCTTCGTCGACAGTGTTCGGCGCGGGGCGGAGTGAGTGCTGTGGCGACTGCTGGACACGCGACTCGCACGGGACTTGATGGTACTCCTTCGGATCATGTCTGACACCCGATCGCTCCGCTCTGAGCTATTGTCATCGTTCATCCCGGAGCTGTGGAGATCGTCCGTTGTGAGTCGGTTGTCATCGAACCCGTCGCCATCTTCGTCGTCGTCGTCGTCATCTTCGTCGTCTCGCTCATCAATCATGTCAAACTCGTCGTCGTCGTCCACATCGTCGGCGTCGTCACCGTCATCGCTATCGTCGCTGTCCGCGTCGCTCACCATCTTGTCGCGCATACTGCCAAAGATCTCGTCCTGCGCATCCAGGATTTCGCCGCCCCAAAGTGACGGCAGGCGGTCGATTAGTCCGCGCTTGGCGTCGTGCTGAATCGTGTTGTTGTCGAAGAACAGCGCCTGCACGGACTTGCACAACGCATTGGAGGCGATCGGAGGATACAGCTGGCCGCGGTGGCGGTACTCGAAGCGCCCGTCCTCGTGGACCCGCAGCACCGTCGACTCGGCTTTCTTCAGGGACTTCTCAATGAAGCCGATGAATGTCTGGAGCGCTGGCGAATCAGGGCCCATCCGCGGCCCAAGCTCATCTTGCAGCAGTGCGGTGAGCACCGACTTGGACACGCGCTTCCTCGTGGTGAAGACGAAGGTGCGTCTGAAGGTCGTCTGCATGAGCAGGTAGTCGTAGAACGTCTGGTCGCCGTACAAGCTCTTGGTGGTGCGTCCGTGGAACTTGTCCAGCTCCAGCGTCGCCACCTCTGGGTCGATGTACATGCCGACCGCCAGTATCCGCTCGTCCGTCCAGCCCATGCGGCGAACAATGGGTCCAACGCCGACAAGCAAGTCGCCGTTCGCCAGGCTCGGCGGGAACGTGATGCGCGAGTACGTCTCCTTGAGCGGTCCGTAGGTCATCCGCGACTCGAGGATCGGGATCACCTCCATGTCGACGCCGCTGGTCGGGTTGAGCTTCTCCATCTCCGGCGACCCGGCGGGCAGCGTCTTGCTGCTGCCGCCAGTGATGCTGTTCATAGACCCGTGGTGCGAGAGCGAGAGCGAGTGGGAACTGCCCGAGCTGGTCAAGTCCGGGATGGGCAGGAAGGTCGGACGCGCGCGGCGCTCGGCCTTGTTGTCCGCCGGCGCCTGCTCGACGCTGGCGTGGAAGACGTCGCAGAAGACGTCGATCCACTTGCGGCGCTCCATCTCGTTCTGCGCGGCCAGCGTGAGCTTCTCGTCCTTGATGAAGAGCAGGAAGCCGAACGGCTTGGGCTCACCCGTGAGCCGGATCGTGATGGGCGTCGTGGGCGTGAGCAGGATGTCGCCCTTGCGGAAACCCTTCTCGCTAAAGTACTGCAGCCGGTTGCGCTCGAGGATGAAGTCGCGCCACTTCCACGTGAGGAACCGCCGGTCGCGCCGCATGAGCTTACCCAGCAGCAGCACGCCGCCGCCCACGCCGAACCCGGGCTCGCCCATGTTGGTCGCCGGCGCCATACTCGCGGTGGAAGACGCGTGCGCGCGCTGGTTTGCCGGTCTGCCGAGCGCGCTGGAGCCCGCCGAGTGCGCGCCGAGTGCCGGAGACGCGTGCAGCGCCGGCTGGTCGGCTGCAGGCGCGTGTAGCGTCGTCGTGGCGGTCGTGCCGGCGTCGCGCCGCATGGCAGGCGTCGTCGGTCGTCGGCTCGAAGTCGGGGGAGAGAACCGGCACGCTTGTAGAAGAGCAGGATAAGCGCGAAGCGGGTGACGACACCGACTGGGAGCACAAGGACGGCCTGGAGGTCACGGAGAGCGCGGCGGGGGAGGCGGAGACGCGGCAGGAGAGGTGGCGCTGGCGCTTCGACGGCCGCTGGAAGTCGTCGCCGGGCCTTTCTTGCTTGGTGTCGTGGAATGCCCACGTGCCACTTTGACTGACTCCAGCTGATTGACTTGGGGAATGTAGGGAGACATGTTGTCCGAGTGGTATTGTCGATTGGAGAGGCAGTGGTTGATACATTTGAACAGCATGTGTCAGAACTGATGCGGCGGATGCAACCGGTCAGAGTGATGGGAGCGCGTGCCAGGCGAGTTTCTCTATATTTCGCTGAAAACTCGAGAAATTGCGCCGAAAAGTTGGGAAAAGAGGTTTGAACGCAGGCATTGACACGCAGAACGCGCGCAGGATGGCGGGGGAAGCGGCGGACGCGACGGCGGTGGAGGCGGCAGCGCCGGAGCTGCAGCAGCCGCAGGAGCAGCAGAAGGAAGAGCAGCAGAAGGAGCAGCAGGAGCAGGAGCGGGGAGCGGAGCAGGGGCCGGAGCAGCCGTCCGGGTTCGTGGGCGAGACGCAGACGCAGTCGCAGCCGTGGGAGGCGGACAGCCAGTCGCAGGAGGAGACGAAGGAGGCACCGACCGGGGAGCAAGAAGAGACGAAGGAGCCGTCGTCAGAGGAGCAGGAGGAGGCAAAGGAGCAGCCGCTGGAGCGCGCCGACGAGCAAGAGCAGGTCGCCGCCCAGGAGGAGAAGCAGCCGGACGCGCAGGCGCCGAGGTTCGAGGCGCCGTCGCCCCCGCGTGAGCAGCAGAAGGAGCCCGAGCCGGCGAGAATGAGCGCACCACCGCCGCGCAGCTCGAGGTACTCGTACGCGGAGCTCAAGCAGGCGCAGCGCCGCTGCGAGGGCAAGATGGTCGAGACGGCGCTGCTCGAGTGCCGAGACGCGTCGAGAGCGCAGCAGGAGATCTTCCGCGCGCACGTGACGGACCTGTGCGCCAACATCTTCGCAGCCGCGCTGCGCAAGTACAACCCGGAGAGCAAGGGTGGGACTGCCGGACGCGCCGAAGACGCTGGCCTTGACTGACAACTGTTAGTACTTGTCACTGCAGAGGACGTGGAGCCGGTGGACCCGGTGATCGCGGCCAAGGTCGCGGAGATGGAGCGGCGACTCAAGGCGAAGGAGGCGGCGGTGGAGGAGCTGCGCAAGCAGGTAGCAGCGGTTGAGAGGCTCAGCGAGTGCGTGTTGATCTGTAGTGTGGCTGATTCGTTCTATGCCGGCAGGTGCCGCGCATGGCGGCGATGAACACGCGACAGCAGCTCGCGAGCGAACGGAAACGCAACGCCGACGTCCTCGTCACGTAGGTGGCTCGATTCGACCCACACCCTGCTCATTGTCCTGCGCTTCGTTCCCTCACCGTTCTACTTGCTGATCACGTGGGTCAGAGCGCCGGAGGAGACGGACGAGGTGGAGATGACGGATGTGGACGTCGAGGCCATGCGGGATGCATTTGTCAAGGTGGGTTATTACCTCGGTTGAAAGCGAAAGTCAATGTGGTGCGGGAACTGACTTGCATGCTTGGTGCAATGCTGGAAGACGTCAACGACGATCGCGAGCGCGAACGCCAAGCTGTCGCAAGTGATCAGCCAGACGACCGAGACGATCCACGTGGTAGGCCGGCGCTGTTCTTCTCTCCGTGATCTCGTCGTTTGACTGATCCACCGTGTCCTTCTTCTGGGCGTTCATCTGCAGGTGGAGCAAGCGATGAAACGCCCGAAGACGTCCATGGACAAGGCCATGGAGCACAGTCCGCTGAAGACCACCGTGCTGCTGACGGACCAGGTGGGTCACTAGCCATCTCCTTCGAGACTGAAACCTGTAGCCGGCTCACGAACCTCGGGCTTGCAGGAAATGGCGAGCGATGAGCACCCGTCGTCGCTGCGGACGCGGCTGGCGATGCACCTCTCGGCCTCGAAAAGTGTGTAAAGTCTATAACTATGCGGGTGTTGGACGCGTCAGTGTCGGCGTGATAGCACCACTGACAGCAGTCGATGGTAAATGAGTGATTCTGAGGTCCATGAGCGCTGAAACGGCGACGGTCACTGCCATTGTGCTCGGAAGCGCGTCGAAGGTCTGCTGCACTCGCTTGTCACGGTACCTGTGTTGTTTTGTTCGTAGAGCCACCGCACTCGCGCGAATTGTGTCCGCTTTTCAAAATGGATGCGTTCAAGATGAGCTCCATACTTGTTCAGCCAGCGCGAAGTCACACGTCGCAGCTCGGTATCACTTGCTGGACATGGATCCCAGCAACTTCTCGTCGCGCTTTGATCGACGTTCACAAAAATGCTGCGCAGTTGGGAACAGACGTGCAAGCCTCAACGCCTAAACACAGTGCACCATCGGCTGAGCTTGACGTCCTATTGTCGCTGCTCAACCGAGCTCGCCGCTGTCGATCCAACCAACAGGGACACCGAGACGTTAACAAAGAGGAGCTCGACACGCAAACCGCGATGGGCAGCCTCGTCAGTCCGTTCAAGGACAAGTCCAGCTCTGCGCGCTCGCAACACTGCAGCGAAACACTCCGGTTCGCGCCGAATTGCTGTATCTGTGGAATGAAGGAAATGAAGCAGGAACAACGAATTCGTGGGAACAACGAGCTCGTCCGTGCATGGCACGATTGTACTGGAATGCCTGTTTTGATGGCGAAAGGTATGCATGCCGTGTTTTTGTTTGTTCTCTTCTCGTTTCGTTTCAACACGTCTGGAAGCTCAAAAGCAGTGGAGCGCCATCTCGCGACGCAATTTTGGTGAAAGCACGAGGGACAGGAGAAGTCGCCTCAGCTGTGGCAAGGAGTGAGGAA
>JAADYB010000584.1:0-17242 GCA_023338075.1 Phytopythium litorale
CGAGTAGCCGACTTGGTACAGGAAGGCGGCGAGCATGGCGAAGACGACGATGCTGCCGATGAGCTTGGGGGCGAGTCCGGGCGAGTCCTTGCGGGTGCGGATCATCATGAGCGCTGCGTTGGACATGTTGAAGGACAGCAGCGACCCAAAGTTGATGATGTCCCAGAGCGTGTCGAACGGCACGACGAACGCGATGACGGTGAACAGCGACCCGGTGAGCAGCGTGTTGGCAAACAGGTTGCCGTTGTCGTCGACGCGCGCGAAGATCTTGGGCATGAGACCGTCACAAGCAAGTGCATAATTGACGCGCGGCTGAGCCAGGAAGCACACCAGCACGACCACAGGCATGGTCACCGTCTCGCCGGCGCGCGCGAGCTCTGCCATCCAGTGGTACCCCCTCGCCTCAAAGCCGGAGCCGAAACTGGTAGCGTCCTGGTACGGCTCCAGGCCCGCGAGGGCCAGGGACGCAAAGACGCTGAGGAAAGTCGTGATGAGCACGACGCCGACGACTGCAAGCGGCATGGTGCGCTTCGGGTTCTGCGCCTCCGCCGCGAGGCAGCACACTTCGTCAAAGCCGAGGTAGCCGAAAAACGCTTGCGAGGCACCCGTGATGACGCCCTGCGTGCCGAACGACCATGAGCCATCGACCATTTGACGCTCGGGAACGAATGGAGACAGGTTGCTCGTGTCCATGACGATGAACCCAGCGATGATCATGAAGAGCACGATGATGACCTTGATCGTCGTGATGACGTTGATAAACCACTTGCCAACGCGGACGCCGACGAGCAGAATGACAACGCAGACCACCATGACGAGTGCTCCCAGCAGGTTTGTGTAGTCCTCGTTGAGCCACTGGAACGTGTGGCTTGGGTGCTCGTCCACCAGCCAGTCCTGCACCTTGGTCGCCCAGCTGCGCGCTACGCCCGAGCCAGACATGCCGTACTCCAGCGTGATCAGCCACGCCGCCACCACCGCCGGCAGCTCGCCGATCGCGTGGTACGAGTACGCGTAGGTGCTACCCGAGGACGGCACGCGCGTCGTGAGCTCCATATAGGACAGTGCATTGATGCAGACGACGAGCCCGCCGATTGCCCAGCTGACGACGGCGGCGGGTCCGGCCGTGCCCGAGATGATGTCACCCGTGGTGGCGAAGATGCCGCTACCCACGGTACTGCCAACGCCGACGCAGATGAGGTCGAAGAGCGAGAGCGAGCGTGGCAGATCGGTCGAGGCCTCCTCGGCTCGGATCACCTCGATCGGCTTGGTGCGCAGCACATTCTCCAGGAAGAACACCGCCATGCTGCTGTTGCTGCGACTGGCTTCGGGGGACCCGGCGTGATGAAAAGTAAGCTCACATGAGGAGCAGACCCTGGTAAGCTGGCTGACTGGCTGGCTGGCTGGCTGGTGGCTCGAGTGGTTGGTCCTTTTGCACCAAGTGTGACAGGCGAGCGGCAGTGTCTTTGCCACAGCAACTGCATCATAGTGAACTCGAGTGATGCAGGAGTATGATGCAGGCGAGTCGATGACGCATACAGTGATCAAGTGAAAGCTGAACGACTGCCTCGTCTCTGGCTGAAAAGCTCAAGTGTTCAGTTTTCAGTGCAAAAATACTATTTGTTTGATACTCCCTCATACTCTCGCTTCAACTTGGTGTGGTGCCGCTGCATTCGTTCGCAGCCAAGCACCGCTGGATTATATTCGTCCACTGAGCGGCGGATGTGTGATGCCCGGTGGTCGATGCATACCCTCCTTTAGCTGAGCGGCATATGAAACGGAGAAGGCTTGGCGATTCAGGTAGATCCTTGAGGAGGCTCAGTCGTGTTCAACGAGATGACTGTCAATGGTGACGGCAACGTCAAGCAGCAGTCTGCTATAATCAAATCCGTCTTGTTTTCCAGTCACTGCAACTACAATATGCTTTCTACCGCACACATTTCCTAGCTCCGCCATGCGGGTCATCCTTCATAGTCGGCTCGGCGCCTTGCTCTGCAGCCAGCACGATCCGCACAACGCTCCAGAGGATCAACATGCACCGCTGTCGGGGAAACGCGGCGGTCGCGGGCTTCTCCTGGCTCAAGTCCAAGGAGAAGACCGACCTTCGCCCACACCGACAACTTACTCCTGCAGCTTCTTGCCGTCCGAGATCATCGGCGAACGCATCGTCGAGTCGCGCGGCAGGCTCAGCAGCGAGCTCCAGCCAGTGCGACCCGCCGAGTGCTTGTAGCCGTAGACAAAGTAGGACACCACAGCCGCGGCGATCCAGGCAACACTCGTCTCAATGCCGAGGTAGCTGATCTGCGCCGCCAGGTAGAAGTTGAGCACCATCGCGATCGTCGGGATGAACGGCACCAGCGGAGCAGTGAAGTTCGCCGGGTCGTTCGGCTCCTGAGGACACTTGACGTAGAAAACGCCGCACGTGATCACCGTCAGCACGAGGAAGACGATGGCCGCGTACAGGCAGCCGTCGTGGCCCTCGTTCGAGTAACCGATCTGGTACAGGAAGGCGGCCAGGAACGAGAAGACGACGATGCCACCGATAAGACGCGGGGCAAGCGTCGGCGACTCCTTGCGGGTGCGAACCATCATGAGTGCAGTGTTCGACATGTTGAAGGACAGCAGAATGCCGAAGCTGACGATGTCCCACAGCGTGTCGAACGGCACCACGAAGGCCACGACCGTGAAGAAGATACCCGTCAGCAGCGTGTTCACGAACAGGTTGCCCTTGTCGTCAACCTTGGCAAAGATCTTGGGCATCAGACCATCGCACGCGAGCGCGTAGTTCAGGCGCGGCTGCGCCAGGAAACTGACGAGCACGACCACTGGCATCGTGACCGTCTCACCAGCGCGCACGATCTCAGCAGCCCAGTGCAGACCCTGGGACTCAAAGCCCGTGCCGAAGCTCGTAGCGTCCGTGTAGTACACCATACCCGACAGCACGAGCGACGCGAACACACTCAAAAACATGGTGAGGGCGACGACGCCGACGACGGCAAGCGGCATCGTGCGCTTCGGGTTCTGCGCCTCCGCGGCCAGGCAGCACACCTCGTCAAAACCGATGTAGCCGAAGAAAGCCTGGGACGCGCCGGTAATGATGCCCTGCGCGCCGAACGTCATCGAGCCGTCAACCTCCTGGCGCTCCGGGACGAACGGAGACAGGTTCTTGGTGTCCATGACGGCGAAACCGGCGATGATGATGAAGAGGACGACGACAACCTTGATCGACGTGATCACGTTGACGAACCACTTGCCGAAACGGACGCCCATCAGCAAAACACCGACACAGAGCGCCATGATGAGCGCGCCGAGCAGATTCGTGTAGTCCTCGTTCAGCCACTGGTACGTGTGCTCCGGGTGCTCCTCCACGAGCCACTCCTGCACCTTGGTCGCCCAACTACGGGCCACACCCGAACCCGAGACACCGTACTCGAGGGTGATCAGCCACGCCGCCACCACCGCCGGCAGCTCGCCGATCGCGTGGTACGAGTACGCGTAGGTACTACCCGAGGACGGCACGCGCGTCGTGAGCTCCATGTAGGACAGCGCATTGATGCAGACGACAACGCCGGCGACGATCCAGCTGACGACGGCGGCGGGTCCGGCCGTGCCCGAGATGATGTCACCCGTGGTGGCGAAGACGCCGCTACCGACCGTGCCGCCGACGCCGATACAGATGAGGTCGAAGAGCGAGAGCGAGCGCGGCAGGTCGGCCGAGGCCTCCTCGGCGTGGATGACCGCCAGCGGCTTGGTGCGCATCAGGTTCTCCATGAACGTCGGCTTGGCCTCCATCCTGGCGACACGTCCTTTCTCGGAGAGAGACTTGGGGCTTGGCGACGAAGTTGTGGAATGAGAGCGACATCGGTCGACGACGATCCCAAGTCAGAGGCGGGGACGGATGTCGGTGGAGCGGAGGGGGTGAGCGACCAAGAGGAAGAGACAGGGGCGAGAGCAAGTCGAGCCGAGGGAAAAGAGAGCGCCAGGCGGGCGTGACGCCGAGGGCATAGGCGGGCGTTATGGAGCACACGAGGCGGGGCACTGCGGTCAAGCAGACATCCAGCGGCGGCACTCGTGCACCTCTTCATGACCTCCTCCCTGCCCGCCTGTCTGGGGACAAGTGAACTCCGTCGGATGGCTGCCCCGTTTCGACGCCGACTTGGGGGACTGCTGCCACCGAACGGACATCCGGACCCGCTGTACAGTATCGGTACGTTTTCGGAATCAGCTCAGCTCAACGTCGGCGCAAGTTCACTGGCAGGACCACCTGAGAAATCGGACTGGACGCTTTCTCGGTTGGATCAAGTGCGCGGGCTGGAAGAAGAGATCTCGTGGCTAGTCTTATCATGCGGAAGGCGGCGCGATCGAGCCTCGGGTACCATGCTGTGGTGGAGTGGCAGTTTAGCTTGTCTTGTTCATGTGTGAAGCGGGCTGTGAATTGACGACGGAGAAGCGGAGCTTGTGCCCCTAGACTCGACATACAGTTCCACCGAGCGCAGCTGCAGCATATGGCGCGCTTTTGACACAAAACCGCCGGTGGGAGGAAGCCAAATTGTGCCGCTGGTGGAGATGGTGACGTTCCTTCATTCAGAAACGCAGACAAACAAGAAAGAGACTGTCGTTTCTGACGGGGTTCTGAATGCTCAGCATGCCACTTTTCAGTTGTTGTACAGTACTTTGTGAGGGGCTCACGAAGTGAGGGTGTTGCCATGTACTTATCGACACTCACTTACGCCAGTAGACTTGAATCTTGTCCGTGGTTTCGCTTCAAAATCGCGTTTGCAAACTTGAATGGATCCCCCATCATGAGACAGAGGCGAGGTCGCCCGCCGTCTCTTCGATCAGGGCCGCACAGCAACGAAATGTGCACAAAGCTGCTGCTGGGTGGATCCGTCTCGGCACATTGCGATGGATCATTCACCCTGCGCGTTTTTCGTCGGCGCGCCAGCTCTCTTTCTTCCCATCACCTCGGTGCCTCCCGGTCCGCTCCACACATGTCTGGCTGGGGTCGGCCTGTATATCTTGATAGTATCCGGCATCGCGGACGAAGCGCTGTCACGGACCCGAGTCATTTCCTGCCTGGGTCCACCGCCAAAACTTGATGGCGGAGACGGAGGGGACGGCAAGAGGTACCCCACAACCGTCGCCCGCTCGCGCTTATCAGCGCACTCGTTCCCTCCCTTCCCGCTCCACACCCGCCCGCCTACGTTCGCGACGGAAGGTGTTTCTCGCTCGTTCGCAACGAATTTCGGCCTCGAGAGGGAGCGCACAGGCACCGGCATCCCGCGAAACGACTGGCCCGCGCCGTCGCCAGCCTCCATGTCTACGCGGTTGGCCCTGTCGTCGCTGCACAATGCAACACGTGCGCGCACACAGACGCGGGCGGCCAAGCACAGCCCGCCAACGCGCCATTTCGCCATGGGCCTCGGTGTTTTGCGCACCAATGCACTGCTTTCTGATACACCGGCACCGGGCCACACACACGCCACCGACTGCCCCTCCTCGATCGGCGGCATCGCGCTCGTTTTTGTGTTCTGATGTTGCATCCACGTCCGGCGAAAAGTGTCGCGAGTCGCTGAAACGACAGAGCAGGTGCTGCTCGCGTCCGGCGGAAAGTGTCACGATCTGCGGAAATGAGCGGCCATCCCCCCCTCATCCTCGAGCTGAGACGCACACCCAGTGTCAAGTCCGAGCGACTTTCACCCCCTGTTGAGCCGATTGCCTCGGGCTTCCAGCGCCAGTCATCCGCGGACGCCACAGAAACCGGCTTGAATTTCTACGTGCACAATCCAGTTTCTTCGAAGTGGAGTGCTCTTCAGGAAGAACTGCACTGCGTCCAGAAGATCTTGGACGGTCATCTGCGGCAAGCAGTTCGTTCACCTTGTGCGGAGCATCTGGCCGAGTCTCCATCTCCATCTGCGGTAAGCGTGCAGTCGTCGACGCCATCGACAGTGGTAGAGTCATCTGTGCTCTGCACTCGGTCACCGAGGATGTGAACAAAACGTGCATACAGACCTCCACCGTCGGTACGGATGATGCTCGTGGGAGGATGACGGCGTCCAATCCACCTGCATCACCTTGCATCGCATCGCACTGGCTGATGCACACGCGGGACTTGAACGTGCGTCCACATCTGAAAGATGCGCCTGATTCGGCCACGTCCGACGCGTCCTCTCCATTGTGGCTTCAACCCTGGCGGACCATCGTCGGTCGGTCGCCACCGCCTCCGAGTCCTTAGGTGCCCTCGATGGCGGCCACGGCGCGCTCGCACAGCACCAGCAGCCCTGGCTGCGTCGTCACGTCCACGCCGTTGTACACGACCTTGACGTGCCGGGAGGCCCCCAGGCGCGTCAGCGGCGTCCGGTTCTCGTCTGCGCAAACAACCGGAGCGATCCGATCGGCAGCAAATCGAGGTCAGAGGCCGTGGATGTGATGCGAAACAGGCAGGAAGGGGAGGACACGCACCGACGCGAGCGATGAGCTCCAGCAGACGCACCGCCTGCTCGACGGCGCGGAGGAGCCCGCTGTTGTCGGGTCGACCGAGTGCCTTGCTCGCCCTCTGGATGATCTCCAGCGCGAACTGGTGCGCTCCCGCATGCATGAGGCTCGCCACGCGCTGCTTCTCGAGTGCTGACAGGCCACAGAAACGGTGAGGAAAGTGTTCGGGCCACATTGGACTCGCCAAACGATCGATCGGTATACCTGGTGGCTCGTCCGTGGTCGTGGCGATTCGACAGAAGAGCATGCAGGCGACGTACTGGAGCGCGGTCTGGCTCCCGCCGGTGCCGCTCTGAGCGCCGGTCTTGGGCTCCGCGCTGCGAGCGACCGCTCGAATGATGGCCATCACGCCGTTGCTCTCACACAGCACGTCCTTGGCGGCATCTGCAGGGCAGTTAGCGGTCGAGAACTGCCCGTCAGCCCACTGCAAGCCGAATCAGCCATGCTCTCCATTCCAAGCGCCAGTCTTCTCACCATTGTGGCGAGCCGCAACTTCGAGGAACTTGATCGCGTGCCACAGCAACAGCGAGCGCTCGCCAAGGTTGGCACCTGGACGTAGCCACGCGCTGCTCGAGAGGAGCTGAACGACGTCCTGGAGCAGGTTCAGCTCGAGGATACGGTCGATTGACCGCTCTGGTACAGCAGACCTGTCAGACAAGTTTGCCAACGAGATCTACCTCGCTGCCCGTACCGTGGAGCGTGACCACGTGAAAAAGCGCTTGGCAAATTGTCTGAACGACGCTGGCCGACTGCAGGAAGGTCTCTAGCAGCCGCGAGAAGACCGTCAAGACCTCTTGGTTGTCAACAGCTTCAGCCGCGTTGTTCTCTAGCCCTGACAGCGTTAGAACGGATCACTCACTGGTGTCCGAACGCATGGCAAGTGCTCACCGTGCTCGTAGAGGATGCTACTCAGCGCACCACAGCCTGCTAATGCCTCTTCTTCGCTCACTGAGCCCTTGAGTCGTTTGCAGATCGCGCTGAGGAGGCCAACAGAGCGTATCTCGTCCTGGTTGTCCGCTGCCCCCACGTACTGCATCAGCAGTCGCTACTATGATCGATTTCGCATCTCTGTGGTCGCGCGTACCATGAGGGGCGGCGGGCATATCAAAGCACAGAAGCGACACCAGGTTGCAGATCTCGACCAGGAGCTTCCGGTCCGCCGTGTGCGCGCCGACAGCTCGAGTGAGGAGCGCCAGCCACCCAACCTCCGTGATCTTGGACTGGATGTCGAGCTCCGTTGGCTCTATCACAGCACCCACATGCATTAGCCACGGATGGAGCAACTATCCAATTCACGGATCCATCACCTTTGAGCGAAACAAGTCGCCGGAGAAATCGGCAGGCGTCCGTGACCACCTCGGGCTGCGTCTCGACGTGCTCGCGGGTCACGTCAAGCAGTGACGGCAGCAAGACGCCGTCCTCTACCATTCTGTGCCGTACAGCGTGCCGATGGATGACCAGGCGTGAGAGCTCGACGCACGCGCGGCGGACGGCGTACGGGTCATGCCGAGCGGACCCCGTTGAGAGCACGGCCAGCACGTCGCGGTAGTTGTCGGCGTAGAACTGCATCACTCCAGTTGCTTCGAGCCGCACATGTTGGTGGCGAACGCCAGCCGGACCAACACGCAGCCAGCCTCGCGTCGACGGCGGGAGCGGAAGCGTCGCGCGTCGAGAGACGGAGACGGAGACAACGCCAAGAGGCAACGGCCCGGAAGAAGAGAAAATTCAACGGACAGCCAACGATCTTCTCCGCCAGATCAAGTCTCGCCTGCTGTCGTGAGAGAGTGCGTCCTCGCGACTGGCGGGCCGCGATCTTTGGGGTCCGCCCGCGATCCGCCTCCAAGTCGGGAAGGTTCCCCGCGTCTATGGTCCTTGCAAACGCCGCAGCGAACTCGCGCTTCCAGGACTTGGCCGGGCTGGTCGGATCGGATCGGATCGGATCTGGCGGACGATCAAGCCGTCGCGCCGCCTTGATTGGCACCAGCCCGAGCGACAGCCTGGAGTCGGAAGCGCAGCATCCATCAGGGCAACTGCACACAAGGACTCTTGTTCGCACCAAGCCAAAGCGAGCTCGTTGTCAGTAGTACCGTGGCCTGGAACTATGGAAAACGAGCAGGTTTCTTCGCGCCTGTTCAAGATCGCACCACTTATTCACAAGGTTTTACTATCCAGCATCCAGAGAGTCCACAACGATATCAACGACGTGAGCCCGTCGTCAGCAGTACCGTGGACTGGAACTCTGGAAAACGAGCATTTCCTCGTCGCGCCTGTTCAAGATCGCACAACAACCCTCTCGGTCTCACTATGCGATCTTGAAGCGGCACGCTTCGCTCTCGACAGCCAGAAATCCAGTCACCGAGCCGCTCGTTCCGTTGGTTTCCGCGGCCATTAATATCGACGGCCGCCAGGACGCGGCGCCTGCATCCGGCGCCTCTCGCTCGCTCCTCGTTCGCTGCGCGCCGTTGATCGCCGGCCGCGCGCCTCGTGGCCGAACCCACGGCGGCGCCTGTTCTGACCAGTCAAACAGCCAGCCAGGCAGGCGGCGAGCAGAGCAGGAGAGGGCGGACCAGCCGCCGAGAGAACCGCGAGGAAAGGGCGTGCGCGGCCGGAAGAGGCGCCGAGGGGCCAGCGCTCCCGGCTTGAGCCCGCCCAGGCAAGCATTGCGCATTTGCGGCAGTCCAGCGCTCGACCGTCGCCGTCCGCTGGTCTTCACGGCCGGTTAATCCTTCCGCGGTCTCGTTCACGGAGACAGAAAAGAGGAAAGAGATGGGCAAGCAGAGCACCAAGGCTGGCGCCGGTGAGGGCGGCGGGTCCACGTACGAGCGCCGCGCCTGGACGCGCAAGGAGGACGACGCCATCATCCGGCTCGTGGAGGAGTACGGCACCAAGCGCTGGAGCGTCATCTCGGACCACCTGAACGGCGAGAACCACGGCACGGAGCGCACGGGCAAGCAGTGCCGCACCAGGTACAGACAGACTATGATACCTCCCGTTGCCTTATGGTGGAAACTCACCCCCCCCCCCTTTCCTGGTTCCTTGTTGGCACCGGTAGATGGCTCAATCACCTGGACCCGACCATCAAGAAGGACCCGTGGACGGCCGAGGAGGAACGCATCATCGAGGACGCGCAGACGCGGCTCGGCAACAAGTGGGCCGAGATCTCCAAGCTGCTGCCCGGCCGGTGCGTCTGGCTCTGACTTGCACTGGCGCCGCGCCGCTCGCCCTCTAACAGACCAGTGGGGAACTCTCTCAGAACGGACAACGCGATCAAGAACCACTGGTACTCGTCCATGCGCCGCACGATGCGCCGGATGGCCAAACAGCAGAACAAGTCGCTGGTGCAGGCAAACGGCGGTCGGCAGGGAGTGGCAACCAATGCTGCCGCCAAGACAGGAAAACAGCTAGGGGGCACCAGCTCCATGGCGGACGGGTTAGCTGGGAGCGTCAGCGATGCCTTTGGAGGAGCTCTTGACGGGCTGTCCAAGCAAGCGTCGGTGTTCAAGGACTGCTACAACTCGATGCTGAAGCAGACAGAGCCCAAGGACCGAGAAGCACAAGCCGCCGCGATGATGAACGCACAGGGAGTAGCCAAGAAGACCAACTCGAAGCGGAAGCGCAAGGATCTTCGGATCTGCACAGCAGGGAGCACTGGCACGACTGGCATGGCAGGAGACGCACCGACCAGCGGCGGCATGTTCCTACCGGAAGACACTCCCCGGCGTGTGTTGCACACGCAGCTGCTTCTCCAGCTGCTCAACAACTCGAGCGACGACAATGCTCATCTCGGCAAGATTGACGCTGTCTTCCTTGCGCGTGTCGGTACTGCCGGCCCTTCCAAGAGCAAGAAGCGGAACGTCGGTGGCAAGAAAGGTGTGTTGCAAGCCAAGGGACTGCCTCCCTTGTCTGGCGGTGACCCGACTTCCGACCTGCCTCGCCATCTCGACGGACACTCGTTCCCCGACATGGACGCGTTTGAGCACCTCGACATGGACTTTAACGCGGTACGTTCGACGATGAACTCTTCTTGATGCGAAGCGAGCAACACTGACGGGATTTCGATCCACCTATGCAGCAGATGGCCGAAATGTTCAACCTGCCGACTCCGGCGGGCCTCCACGCGCCGCACAGCCTCCGGCGCTCGCCTTGCTTTCTGTCGCCGTCGCCCATGTTCACCAAGCATGACGGCCAGAAGTTTTCGTTCGACCTGCCCACGGAGCTGGATGCGAGCGCGCTTGACTTTGTGAGTGCCATTGCGCTTACGTCGATCTCGAAAGTCCGGTTACTGACGTTGTGTGGGTTGTTGCGACTGTGATCAGGAGATTCCAGGCGAGGGTGGCGTTCTCCGACGCTCGCCGCGACTACGAACTGATGTGTCGGTTGCGTTCCCGCACGCGACCCCAACACCGTTCACGCACGGGAGGCAAGCGTCGCCACACAAGCGCTTCGTGCCACCAGCAATCGATGTCGGGCTGCAGCAAGACACGTTCGACTTCGACCACTCCATCACACCGACGCTCAAGAGCCCGCAGCTTCGCCAGTGGCTCGACAGCTCCCCGAAGAGCTTCATCGCGTCCGTATGAAAGAGGACACGTGTACGCCACCGGTTTGATGTGTCCGTCGCCCGTCGGCGGTGCGAGCGGGCTATGTTGGAGCCTTCCCACCCTGCATACTGCATTTTTCATTGCGTTGCATCCAGACATCGACGCCCGCCAAGCGAGTAGCAGTACTGTAGTTCGTAGTAGTAGTAGCGAGCCGAGGCGCGGCAAGTCGACGGCGCTTTATCCAACCGACCAAGCAAGCGTCTGCAGCAGCCGAGCAAGACCGCGGGCGTGCGCTTCGGATGGAGTGCGGAGAAGAAATACAATAGCTATCAGTCGCAAACCACGCTGGCGGATCCAACGCGAGCCTGCGAACGGCTTCGGCAACAATAAACCAGACAAACTAAACACCGTCTCCACTTCCATCCAAGCAAGCAAGTGCTCAATGAGGACTTCTTCAGAGTGTCTGGCACAATAGGATTTTCATTGCACTGTTGTTATCAGTGACTGTGGATCACTCGATGCTCGACTCGGTGACGTCCGACACGACCGACAGCGCTGGTCGACTGTCCCGCGGGTCGTCATCCTCGCTCCTGACCTGCGATCCATTGGTGAATCGATACAGCAATGACGGCCGCTTCGTCGCTTGTTCCGACAGATCTGGAGATGTTGATGGTCGTTGAGTCGAGAAGATGCGGCGCCGCGTCGGAGCCCTGGGAGTCCGCGATTCGCCGTTACCTTCGCCCTCGGCTGGCTCCATTGTGATGGAACTACCCACTCTCGACTCATCCAACTCGCTACGAGGCATGCCGTTGTCGGACAGGAACCGACGGCCAAGCGCGTCGACCCCCTTCTTCTCCGGCAGTTTGATGATCACGGCACCCTGCTCGCGGCGGAACTCGAGCTGGGCGACAAACTCACGTGCTTGCTCGTCCTTGCCGGACCACTCGACCACGTACTTTTTGATGTGGTCGTCAAAGAAATCGAAGATGAACTCCTCGACACGCTCCGAGTCGTAGATCTGGACGCGCAAGCTCTCATTCCCGTCCTCTAGCGGACGCACGAACGCCGACACAATCACGTACTGCCCGCACGGGAGGCGAACGCCCTTCTTGTGCAGCAGGCGCAGCTTCTGTACAGGGGACGGGCGAGCGGAGGGAGACACTGGTGAAGCCACGACAAAGTCGGACCACTCGAATTTAATCTGCACGGGAGCGTAGTTGAACGCCGGCGTCGTCCGCTGCGTCATGGACTTGCAGTACGCCTCGTAGTGCATCTTCTTGCGCTTGGCAATGATCTCGCTCGCCTGGTCCGTCTCGTCAGTACCTGCCGTCCGGCGAGAATTCAGATCGACCCTCAGCATCTCGTCGTCCAAGATCGAGGACGGCAAGTGACCATTCTCATTGCTCAGGTCGTAAGCTAATAGGTGCGGGTTTGGTCCGCTGGACGGGTCCAAAATTCGTGAAGGCTCGCTAACACTTCGTCGAGACACGCGCCGCTTGGTCGCGTATCGCTTGACGGTATTCTCAGCCGCGTCAACTTCATCGGGGGAGATGGCCCATGCAAGAAGGTGCTCCACAGCCAAGATGCTTCCACTCCGCTTCGTTGCTCGCCGTGTGGACGCTCTCCGGTTCTCCACGCTCGACGGGTTATTGTGACCCGCGGGTTGCTCGAACACTGTCGGCAAGACCGGTTGAGACGCTCGTCGATGTGCAGGCGAACTCACAGTTTGTGGGTTGCTGTGGTTGCGGTCAGCGGGTATGCTGGATTGCTCGACCTGAGCGCAAACATCGTTCAGAACAGCTTCAACGTCACTGTCGCACGCTGGGCTGGGAGATTTGGTAGCGTCGCCCGTGGCTGGCGCTCGCAGAGTTTGAGAGCACTGATTGGTCTCACATCTGAGTGCCGCGACAGACGGCCGATCTGCAACTCCAATGTCCACCAACATTCTCGGTGTTGATTCAACGTGATCAAGTATCGATGCCATTGCGCCATTCACGGCGTTTTGAGCATTGACTTGTCTTGGTTCGCCATAGTTGAACGCATTGAATGCCATCGCTTTCACACTCGGCGGAGGTATAACAGTAACTGTAGCCCCAGCTGCCGCGGTTGCTGCTATCGTATCGCTCACTGATGCGACGATTTCGTGCAGCGCTTGACTGCTCTCTTCGTCCGCTGAAGATATTTGAAGGTCGTCATCGGCTTGTTCAGCAGATGCAGAGATCAGATCGACTATAACACCTAAGATCTCGTGCCCGACGCTGCGGGGGTCATCGCCAAGTTCTTGGCAAATTGCTGATGGAGCGATGGGAGCTTCACTCACACCTAATTTCGACGGAGCAGACACCTGCCTCGGAGTGGTCATCTCGGTTGATATCGCCGGTGAAGGCTCTTCATTGTCCTTCCTGTCGAAGTCTTCATCGTCGTCACTAACTTGGTGCTCTATGTTGAGCTGAATCTCGGCGCTCACAAGAGCTGATGCTATCGCTCTTGCGACCGCCCAGGCGGCAAGTTGATGAATGGCTGCTTCGATTGAAACGAGTGAATCTTCAGTGCTGGCAGAGAATGGAAGCTCTGGTAGCGCGTTGGCTTCTTTTTCACTCTCTTGGAGGGAGTCTGGTGTTGCTGTTGAGTCGTTGTCGTCGCCAACTCGGTGACCCATGTTGATCTGAATCTCGGCACTCACAAGAGCCGATGCTGTTGCTCTTGCGACCGCCCAGACAGCAAGTTCCAGAACGGCTGCTTTGATTTCAGTGCTCTCAGCGGATGGAACCTCTGGCAGTTTGTTGGATATTTCTTCGCTCCTCTGGAGCGTGTCGGGTGTTGGGATTGAGTCCGTGTTGCGATCGCTCATGAGGCTGCTTTCCACCTCGACGGGAATCAAGCCAGGGGGTACTGATGGCAGATCACCGCTTGAGACTTGATCGAGTTCAGTGATGACCTCGTCTGTGTGGTCAGGATCACCCTCAGCAGCATTCCGCCGGACGAAAGCCTCAACAGCGTGGCAAATGACACACTCCACTGTCGCTTCCGCAATTGCTGCTGCCACCGAGCACTGCTCCCCAGCCAGAGCTGGTTCCAAGGTGACGGAGTCGATATTACTCGCAGAGTGGAAGCATTGCTGCACTTGCCGCACCTCTTTGTCGCTCGCATAAATGGGCTGATCCGCGCAGATTTCTTTGTCAGGATTGCCGTCGTTCGCGACGATGCCATCCCTTGAATCCCACCCGAAACGAGCCACATCGTCGTTCGTCAAGGCAATGACGCTTTCAGCACTTGTGCTTTCGCTTCCTTCGGTTGCTGGGGCGGGCTGGTGTCGGGCCGCAATCTCATTCGATGCACAAACATCATCGATCATGGTGCTGACGACCGCCTTAACCTCAGGCTCTGGCTCAAAGTCCGCGACGATGTCCACGCTAGTGCTATCAAACACATTCGCGATACAAACAACGTTGTTGGTCGTAGCAGCCTCAGAAGCAAATACTGCGGCAAGGTTCATGTCATCACAACTTGAAGTGGCATCAAGAACAGTGCTGTCGACTGTAATTTTTGCACCAGAGGTGTCTGGAAGAGGTTCCGTGATAGTCACCGCACCAACATAGTGTGCAACATTCACAACAGCACTGTGAATCTCCCCATCTTCAATGCCGCTGGTCATCCTGGTGTGTTGAGAAAGTGGATCCACGGCATGAGTCGCGTCGTCACAGCTCAGGACACCATTCGCAACCTCGCCAGTAGTGGTGAGAGTCCCGATCTCGCCAAGAAGAGGCTCCGCGACATGCGAGGCATCGTCTTCAGGCTGCACGTTCATGCTGTCTGCTGTTTTTCTGGCTGAATAACTTAGCAGGGCCGTCTCAATGGCGTGACTCGTAAATGTTGCCGCTACTGCTTTGCGCTCGCAGTCATTACCATCGGCGCGTAACGGCAGAGGGATCACTGCCGAGTCTGAAGCTGGGCTTGGTATAATCTCACCACGATCGCCGATAATTTCCACGGCAAGATCCTGATGCATTGATGGCGCCGAGGTGCTGTTGCACTGTGTGTGCTCCTCTACATGTAGCTGGTTGTTGCTGACCGGGTGTTTTATTGAATCAACCGCTTCGCCTTCGTCAGAGACCGAGTATTTCTCCGCGAGATCACGTGCGCCTTCGCCACCTTGAGTGCTCGGGTCCCTGCTGCCCAGTCGTTTTGCCAACACCTTCCCAACCGCATCCGTCACAAAGGATTCGCAGAGATCTTCACTGAACCATCGAAACTCGTCCGCAAGGTCGAAGACAACGTGGGGTTTGTCCACAAAGTTTAGATCTTGGACAGAAGCTGTCGTTGTTGGAGTGTCAACAATCTGGCTGCAGGTTTCTTGTCCAGGCTCAAGGGATTGATCAGGATGAACGAAATCAACAGCATCATCATAAGTTGTAGCTGTGATCGACGTGCTCTCGGTTTCTGCAACAAGTGATGTGCCCTCCACCATCTGGATAATCGTCTCAGTAGCGGCTTCAACTGCCCTTGCGACCGCCTCCATATCGATTAATGGTAGCGTGGGTTCGGCAGAGTCCACAGTAGTGATAGTGGATTGCATGTCGTTAGAATTTGAGGAGACCATGCTCTCGCCACCTTGACCTTGGATGTTCAATGCGACACTGTCGTTGGTTGCATTCGGATGTGGTGGCGAGTCGTCGCGATCTAAAGTCAACGCGTCTGAGACGCCAAAACTGCTTGAGGCACCAATCATTTCTGCAACCTCAGCACAAAAGGTGGGATCACCATCAACTGGAGTGCCGATGCTCACTGGGAGCACGTCGATCTCTATATCAGCCTCCAAACCTGCAGTAGCTTCATCCCTTGTAGTCTGCAGATGGGACGGAGGCTCAGCGTAGTCGAATACCTCTGCAGTGTCCCACTCGCTTCTATTCTCCCCGAAAGCTGTCTCGATAGGTGTTGAAGAGATCGAGTCACCATCCGAGCTGATCGTCGTAACCTCAATCACAGTCATACAGTCGGGAAGGGGCACTGCATCACCGTTCGAGGGATCAGGGTCCTTCGAGTCCATCAGCGATTTATTTGCAGCACACAGGTCGACGATCATGGCGACAGCAAGCATCACGTCGGTGCGCAAGTCTTGGTCACCGCAATCTGCGGTGGCTAAGCGCATGGAATCAACTGGTTCGCCAACCTCGGGTTCTGCATCGACGCCCTTGCTGTTGTCACTCAGTTCACGGTTTGATGTGATGTCGTTGGCCAAGACTTCGTCCATCGGAGCCTCTCCCAACTTGTCTTTTTCCTCATCCTGGACTGTGCCAGCTTCGTTTCTAGCTGCAGCTACTGGCGTAGATGGCGCGTTTTTAGACAAAACACCGTCGTTGATCGCGTCTTCTGGCAAGTTATCAGCCATGTCCAGAATGAGTGTTGCTTTGAGAACGTCAGTTTCCCCTGGTAGAACGTCTGGCTCGGGGAAGACGACGGCGTTCGTGTCTTCAATCAGATCAGTTGCCTCTGCATCTTCAGTTGGCGGCACAGCTTCCGTCGGTATTGGAGGCGATGCTGCCTCGAGTGGTGGTGGTGGAGTCTCTACTGATTCTGCAAAAACCTCATCCTTTCCTGCAGTTTCTTCAGCCGACGCGACCTCGTTGACCGCGGCGCTGTCGTGTGCATCACCATCGCTGTGTACATGCGTAGAGGTCACTGCACTCTCTTCAGCATATATCGTATCAGCAATCGTGCCAATCGGCCGCTCAGATGCCCACGAGTTGTCACCTTCGACAAATCCGCTTGATGCCAGCAGCCCGCCAACGCGAATTTCGGGATACACCAAGTCAAGATCTGTATCCTCTGCTCGCGCACTTCCGTCGTTGTCGTTGTCGATGATCGTGGAACCTTTTAAATCATGAACGCCTTCCGAGAACTGTGTCTTGTCCGTATCAGCAATTGATGAGAACTCGTGGGACTCGTTCGCACACGCTGTGGCATTTGAGTTGGCGAAGAGCGCCTCTTCCTTTGCAATGGCATTGTCATTCGCAGGGTTTTCGTGCCCAAAAGGACTGCCGTTGTCTGCTGGCTCGTCTCGACAAGGTCTCGGGTCCTCAGCACTGCGAGTGTCCGCCTTGGGATCGACCGATACCTGCTCCGAGCCACTCGAGTTGCTCACAGTTATCTCCTCTCCAATGCAAGTCACTTGAGGAGCGGAGAGCAGAGGCTCCACAACCATGCGATTA
>JAADYB010000585.1:0-17184 GCA_023338075.1 Phytopythium litorale
CGAGTTCGACGATGGGGGAGGGTGTCCTCGGCCCGGCAACCCCTCGGGTGGTGACGGCATCTTCTAGCAGTATCGACGCGTTGGTCGTCGCCTCCTCCGCGGCCGACGAGGTCGTTGTCGACTCGGTCGAAGTCGTGACTTCGCACGCGTTTGATCCTATAATTCGGACAATATCCAGCATATGATCGAAACTAAAGCCGTGTTCGTAATAATACACGGTGCGAATCTCATTGATTTATATCAAAAGTAGGTCTGCTGAATACGAATGCGGCTGGCCGCATCATGCGACCGCCCACTCTTCGTCTGCCTCAAGTCCACTCCAGCGCGCGTCGACGAATGGCATGCGCCGCCGCCTTCCGTCTCGACGACCGTCTCGACAATGCTCCGGGCCGCCTAACCGGCTCGCCCGTTGTCGGAGGAGCGCTTGTGTGAGACTGAGATGAGATCTGATCGCCAGTTCCCGGGTCCGAAGCGTGGACCGTAGAGTGGTCGAAAGCGTCGGCTCGAGGTGCTGCCCACCTCCTTGTTGGACGCCTTGACCGTCAAGCTGACCGACGGTCGCCAGGGCCACGCCACTGCTGTGAGCAATCCCCTGGCGTCCGAATTTCCATGCGGCCAGTGTCGTCGGCTGATCCGTGCAGCGCGTATGAGTCCCCGTTCCAAGTCGGGATGGCACGTGTGTAGCCACCTCGGCCGCTTCCTTCCCGTTCTCTCGCGCAGCCAGCCGGTTGCGGCGTGGGCGAGTCACGCGTGGCACATCCCGAGATGCGATTCGATTCGATTCGGTGCTGCGTGCGGTGGCTGTGCAAGCGCTTCCGTCGGTCGGTCGTCCCCGTCGTTGCGCTCCCCTGCCCTCGCGTCCCGTTCCCCGCCGTGATTGGCTTCCGCGTCCGTGCGTGGGTCCCACCTGGAGACGCGAGCATCCAGTCCAGTCCGCCACGGTCTCCGCTGTCGCCGAGGCGCCACCGCTCCACGATCAACCAGCCAAGAGGAAAGCAGCAGAGCATCCGACCGACCGACATGGCGACGCCCACGACCGCGACGACGACGCGCCCGAGCGTCGAGAGCAGCGGCAGCGAGGACGGACGCATGCCGAGCATGGGCGGTCGGCAGCTGCGCGGCCGGCTCGTGCCGCCCCACCTGCGCTACCTCGAGGGCAAGCTGCGCAACGCGCGCGGCCAGGCGCTCTTCTACATGGGCCTCGCGCCGCTCGAGACACCGCTGCGCGCCGTGGTGCTCTTCCTGCACGCGCTCGGAGACCACTCGCGGCGCTACGCGTACCTGTTCGAGCACCTGTGCGACCGCGGGTTCGCCGTCGTGGCCTACGACCTCGTGGGCCACGGCGCGAGCGACGCGGACGACGCGCACGCCACGCGCGTGCACGCGACCGACTTCCGGCACCTCGTGGACGACACCAACCTGTTCGTGGCCTTCGCCAAGCGCTCGCTGCTGCCGGCGCTGCTGCTCGAGCGCGACTGCGACCGTCGCCGGTACGAGACGCCGCCGATCGTGCTCTCCGGGCTCTCGTACGGCACGCTGGTCGGCATGCACGCGACGCTCTCCAAGCAGCACGAGTTCGCGGCGCTGTGCCTCGCCGGGCCGTCGCTCAACACGGTCATGACGCCAGTGCTCAAGGTGCAAGCCGTGTTCGCGCGGCCGCTGTCGCTGCTGCTGCCGCGGCTGCGCATGGTGCCGGCTGTGAACCGCGAGTGGCTGTGCCGCGACCCGGGCTTTTTCGACGACTTCGACAACGACCCGCTGACCAACTCGGAGCTGCTAACGATCCGCATGGGTGAGCAGACGATGCGTGCGATGAACAAGCTCAAGCGGCTGAGCCGCCGGCCGCCGGGCATCGTGTTGGACATACCCGTGCTCTTCATCGTCGGGTCTGAGGACCGCGTGACGAGCGTGCCGGAGGCCAAAACCTTCTTCGACGCGCTAGGAGCACAGGACAAGGAGTTCAAGCTCTTCGACGGGCTCTACCACTGCGTGTTCGAGGACCCGGAGCGCGACGACGTCATGCGGTACATGACGGACTGGCTGCGGGCGAGGTTCGCGCCGCTGCTGGCGCTCAAGACGGTCGGCCGGGACGAGGACAAGGAGCCGGAGGGAGAACCGGAGGAGGAAGACCCCATCGGATGGTGTCACCGACCCCACGAAGGGCTGGTCAAGACGCAGGGAGGTCGCAGGGCACGCGCAGAGAAGCAACAGGCGTAGGTGATGCTATTTATTCAGCTTGGCGCATCAATGGAGCCTCGGTGCGGTCGTCACCACGGTCATGCGAGCTTTCGCACACAGCATCGGACGTGACTCACCTTGCGAGCTGGCGAGTCTGCGGTGATCGCCTGCGAGCAAGCGCTCGTGAAGCAAGCGGTGAACCCGGCGAGTCCACGGTCCCCCCTCGCATTAGGCTGGCTGCCCCTCGACTCCATCCCGCGCCTTGATCGAATCGAACGCTCTGGACTTGGCGAAGGCCACGTGGACTCAACTCAACTCAAGCCGAGGCGGGGAGGACCATCGTCATGCTGGAAAACGCAAGGCCCGTTGCAACCCAGAGTGGGCTCGCGCGGGCGTTAAGCCGGTGTGAACGCTGCAGCAATCACTCGGAAGCCGACGCGTTCCACCACGACGGCATGGCCCGTGACGCCAGGCTCCCTGTCGTGACGGTGGCGCCTGGAGCCTGGAGCCTCGGGGCTGAAGCCGCGGTCGCTTGGAGGTGGTCGTTGAATTAGACGCGTGGAGATATGATATCGTATCGTATCGTATCGCAACCGTGCGGCGATACAATACGCCCCATGCCGCATGGCCCAAGCCGAGCGACGGGGGTGACGCCATGTGCGTGGAGCCCTCGCGTCCGTCCGTCCTCCAGCTACGGCCACGTCCACCATGGCTCGCACGAGGCACAGTGGCCACTCACACCCGCCCGCAGGTTGTCCACAGCGTCCCTCCTTCCGCCCGACAGCCGTGCGTTCAGAGCGCAGGAGGCAGCGAGACGCCGTCCGAGGATGCGGCCGCTACTCACCGCGAACGGCACTCGAGAGAGCGCGATTCGAACCGCCGGAGGGCAGTGCGAGCCGTTCGCGAAGCCAGCTCCCCACGCCTTGGCGCTCCTCTCACGGCCCGAACACCGCCACGTGGGGTGGCCCGGGGGCGAAGCTGGGAGGAGGAGGCTGGGGGCACGACCGCCCTCGTAGACGAGCCGAGGAGCCACTGACGCGTGAGCAATGGCTCGGGCTGTCCGCCGGTCCCTCGCTCGACGCTTCGCTTGCTCGTCTCGGGCCGGCTCGGCGGGTGAAGGGGGAACGCACGACGGCGTTGGCCCCGCGTGCCACTCCACTCACGGGTCGGCTCCGTCCGACTGGCCGAAAAAAGTCAATCGCACCGACGCACCCACCCACGCTCGGTCTCTCCTCCTCCCCGCAGCCAGTCCGGTCCGTCCTCGGCTCTGTCCTCGGCTCTGTCCTCGGCCGCAGTGGGTCCGCTCGGCTCGTCATTCCTTGCGCCGACGAAGACAGCGGACGGTCGATCCTCGCGATGGGGACGCCGGCCGGGTCGTCGTCCGGGTCGTCGCCACTGCCGCTGAGCCGCCGCGTGGCCGCCGACGACCGCGATCTGCTGCGGCGCGCGCGGTGGGCCAGGCAGCGCCACGCGCAGGTGCTGGCCGACGTCGAGTTCGAGGCCGGCGGGCGGCCCGGCCGCCGGTCGCACGCCGTCCGCACGCGCAGCGGCTGGAGGTGGAAGCAAGACAAGAAGAGCTTCGCGCTGTACTCGCGGCTGCGGTCCGGGTCCGGAGACGTGGACGGGTCTCCGCTGTCGGCGTCCATGTCGCTGCCAGCGGGTGAAGACGCCGAGGCGCAGCAAGAGGCGAGCTGGACGCGCGAGTGGCTGGCCGTGGGGCAGGTCGCGGGCTCAGCGCAGGACCTGGCGCTGCTGCTGGGCTCGACGAGCGAGAGCGACCTGAACGCGGCCATGAAGGCGATCTACCGGTCCAGCTTCATCTACGGGTCCGTCGTGCACTGCGGCAAGCCGGACGCGGACGACGGCGACGCAGCGGACGGCCCGCTACTCGTCAAGACGTGCTCCTTCGTGCGCGCGCACCTGTTCGCCAGGAGGAACGACGAGCTGTGCTTCGTGGAGCAGCTCGCGCCGACGCCCGAGGCCGGCGGCTTCACCGTCGCCGTCTGTTCCCTCCCGGCACGCGAGTTGGCCGCAGGCACGGCGAGCCGCGCCATGGTGCGCGAGCTGCATCCGTTCTCGGCCTACTGGAGCGTCCAGCCGGCTGCTACTCGTCCCCCGAGCGTGCGCGTGCTCCTCCACGTGAGTCTGTACAGCCACGAGCCTGTGCCGAGCAACACGCCGGCAGCCACAGCCGCCTCGAGCTCTCGACACGCCATCACGCGCATGTCGATGCTGGTCAAGGGCGTGGCGGCGCGGCTGGAGGCGGTGCTGGACGCCGGCAGGCGGCGCGGACGGCTCGGGACGGACCCACCGGTGTCGCTGTCGGTCGGCGGCGGGTCGGCCGCCGCCACGGCCGCGGGGCAGCCCGGTGGCCACCGCAACTCGCACTGCATCGCGTGCACGCGGCCGCTGTTCTCACTCTTCCAGGCGACGCCCTGGCGGCGCTGCGAGCTGTGCGCATACCTCGTGTGCGAGGGCTGCTGCTCGCTGCAGCGACTGCCCGCCAGCGACCGGCTGCGCGTGTGTCTGCGCTGCGCCGACAGCCGCGAGTTCCGCGAGTACTCGAGCGCCTTGCGTGGGTCCCCGCGGCGCCACACGGTTGCGGTCGCCATGGACTCGGGCGGGTCCTTCGGGTTCGTGCTCGAGGACGTGAGTGCGCAGGGCGGGGACGCGGTAAACTACCGGAGCGAGGAGCCCCACGACCGGCCGGGCGAGTTCTCGCTGTAGACCACGTTGCAGCGCACTTCAACTTGAGCGGGGGGATAAATAACCGTCAATATGAATTACAACAACAAAAAACGCCAAAATGACGCCAAAACGGCCGCGCCTTTACGCTTTGAGACCGCCGTTTGTGACACATGTCGAGCGGAACGCGCCGCGAACGGACCGGGTCACCCGCTCCTCGCGTGCGGTCCGTCCGTCCGTCCGTCCCCGGCGCAATCCGCCGGCGTTCGCAAAGGTGTCGCCTCGTTGCTTGGATTCGCAAGTCGATTTTGATGGAGACTGGCCCGCCACCACTGAACGCACGGCGATCCTTTGGACGCGCGGGCAGTGGGCGAGATGGCTCGGGGTTCAGCGCCGCCGTATCTTTGGGGACTCCTCTGGTCGGTAGGGGCCACGTGTGTGGAGGAGGAGGGGGCTACAGCCTCCGCGGGCAGGCTCCCCTGCGCTCCGGATCGATACAGTCGCACTGCGCTCGGCGTGACTCACCCGCCTCCGGTCTTGATCAGAGCTCCGGTGCGGCCGCGGGTACGTCAGCGCGGCCAGGTGGGCAGCGGGCAGCAGCCGGCGACGTCGAATGGCCCGCAGTGGGTGGCCGCGCGCGCTTGTGGCCGTACTACGGTTGGCCACACACCGGCTGGGCATACCCAGTAAGCAAGCTGGCCTGGCTGCGAGGCCGTCAGGCTGAGTTGCGTGGCTTGAATCCGCCCGGATGCGGATGCGACTCGCATGGTGAGCGAGCGGGCGGGGGCAAGCGCTTGAACCGGCGGGCAGGCAGTGGGAGCGGCGCGGGATGCGAGCGCGGGGCAAGTGCTGCGGGGTGAAGTGCCTTCACGCCACCACGGATGGCTGCATAGTGGGGCCGAGTCGTTGCTCAGCGGATGCGCGTCAGCGGCGTGTTCACTCGGCTCCAGTATGGCGAGGAGAGACCGGCTTGGATGGTCGCTTCAATGGTCTGGATATCCCCGAGTATGTCACTCTGAAGCACTTTGCAGCCAAAAACCGTATGGATTTAACCACCACCCAGTGACACCTACCACCAATAGACCCAACCTGGAGAACTTTCCAGCCCGCTTCAACCAAGTGCGGACGATCCATCCCCGAGCCGAAAATTACCAGCCCGCGGGTATAGAGCGGCGGGTTCCATTTTCACGCGAATCCGCACAACGACCCAAGCCAACCCACCACGTGGGCCGCCCGCACATATTCCGGCCGCCTGCCTCTACACGTGAACATGCCTCGCCCGCGCACGGATCCTGCGGTCGGGCCTTGAAGCCATCCGCGGCCCGTCCCGGCCGTCCGCGTCCGCAGCCACTCTTAGATTTGCGGGGCCCCTTGCGGTTTCGGCACGCCCCCGTCCGTCCGCGGGTGCCTGCCCACCGACCGGGCCATGGTGCGGACGCACGAGCGCGCGAGCGTCTCGTCCGCGCGGCGGGCCAGCGACGACCCCGGCGAGGTGGCGGCCGTCCCGCCCACGCAGCTGCCGGCCGGCGCGTTCCGTCCGCGGGCCGTGGGGCCGTCGGACCGCGAGTTGCTGCGCCGCGTGCTGCGCGTGCCCGTCACGGCCGAGTTCACGGCGCGCGACTCGCTGTCGACGTCCGCGCGGCGGCGGCGCGGCGGCTGGGCCCTCGAGCGCCACACGGCGGGCTTCGACGTGCTCTCGCGCCGCTGGGCCACGTGGGGGGCCGGCGGGCCGCCCGTGCTGGCCACCGTGGCCACGGGCACGCTGCCGTGCGCGGTGGAGCAGCTCGCGCGGCTGCTGCGCGCGCCGGGCGAGAGCGAGATGAACGCGCTGCTGCGCGGCACCTTCGGCCCGCGCGCCATCTACGGGTCGCTGCTGCACCTCGTGAGCGGCCGCGACCGCCGCGCGCTGCTGCCGTCCACGCACGCGGACGCGCAGCTGGCCGTGCGCTGCGCCACCTTCGCGCACTCGCGGCTGGCGTCGCTGCTGCCGGCGGCCAGGAGCGAGGCGCGCGCCGACTCGCCGCGCCGCAACGACCAGCTGTGCTTCGCAGAGTACGTTGAGCCCACGCCGAGCGGCTTCGTCGTGCGCTACTGCTCGCTGCCGGCGCACGAGCTGCGCGCGGGCGTGGCCCCGCCAGAGTGCGTGGCCCAGCTGCACCCTTTCACGGGTTGGCTGGTGGCCGAGCGGGACGGCGCCCGCGTGCGCGTCACGTTCCGCGCGACGTTCCACGGCGCCGAGGGCGGCGGCTGCTCCACCAAGCGCGCGGCCAAGTGGATGGCGCGCGCGGCCGCGGCCGTCACGCGGCTGGGCGACGTGGTGCGCACCGCCTTCCGCGAGCCGGACGGCCGTGCGAGCAGCAGCAAGGCGACGGCGACGACCGCGGCGGCAGCCGGCGACCGGCGGGAGCGCGCGGGCCACCGCAACTGGCACTGCATCGCGTGCACGCGCAGCCTCGTGGGCGTCTTCCGGCGCGCGTGGCGGCGCTGCGACCTGTGCGCCTACAGCGTGTGCGCCGACTCGTGCTGCTCGCTGGGCCAGGTAGCCATCTACAACCGCTACGTGGCGCCGCTGCTCGTCTGCCGCCGCTGCCGCGAGTGCATGGACGACCCGGACCCGCCGTCGCGCGCGTCCTCGCAGGCCTCGCCCTCCATGTGGGCCATCTCCACGCGCGCCGGCGGCCGCGAGGACACGGCTGGCGGCCGCCGCCGCGCGCTGTCCGACCCGCCGTTCGTGCCCACGCTCGAGCTCACGAGCTCCGGCGAGGACCACAGCAGTAGCAGCTGACCGGACCGACGACGGACCGACTGATTGATTGATTGCCCGCTGGGCCGTATGCGGGCCGCTATTTATGACACTCCGAATAGGAAGCGGAGACCGCATCCTACCGAAATTGAAAGGCGAGAAGCGACTTGGAGAGCGGATGCCTTCTTCGTTTGGATACCCGCGACTGGGGATCCGAGTGTGGGGACGCTGCTCCTCCGCGGACGCCTAAGGCTGCCGACGGGGATGCCATCCTGGTGATGCGGAGGTCGGGCCATGGGTTGCTAAGGCGCGCGAGGGATGCGTGGGGACGAGTCCGCAGCTCGTCCTGGTCGACGCGCGGAACGCCGGCGTTCGTGTCCAAGCGGAAGGCGGCCCGTCCGACCTTGAGGGCGGCCGACTGGCTGCCGGGGGCTGGGCGGCGGACGCGGACCGCGACCGACCCCACTCCGTGCCGACCAACGAGCATTGGCCGCGTCGCCTCAGGAGTTCGCGCACGCCAAGCGGGGGCCCTTGACGCTCGGGGCTCATTTCTCAGGCATCAAGTGGTGCGCCGCGAGGCGTTTCATCGAGTGCGGATCGGTCCGGTGCGCCGGTGCGCATTATGACGAATACTCGGAAGTAAAAACAACCTGGTAAATCGAACCGTCCGGCATCGTGGGCATTGCGGAAATGCTGGATCTCGACGCTTGGCGGTCGGCACTTGGCGGCCGTGCGCCTCGCTGCGGACCGAGCGTCGATTGGAGCGCCTTGGCCTGCATGGGGATCCCAGCGGAGCCCTCGCCGTCGTCGGCCACGTGTCGTCACGGGCAGTCCCCATTTTATATAAAACACTGCTCGCCAGGACGGCGGCCGCCATGGTTCTGCGGTCAAGCGGGCCGCTGAAACGATTCCGGCTTGGCAAATTTTGCTTGTGGCCCCGCGGATCCACCACATTCCATAGATTGGACTCCAGAGGCTCGTCCGGTCATTTCGAACAACGGCTCCTGGTTATGACGTTTTCCGCGTCTGGAGCGCTGCAAATGCGGCCTCCTGACAATCCAGCCCGCTCGCCGCATGGCCGTGCCGCGCCATCCAGAGGACGGCGCAGGCGTCCTCCATCCCCTCCACACCGCCTTGCCGCCTTGCTTGCACCTTGAAGCCGTTTCTTCCACCTTCTAAATGTGCCGTGTGTCCTCTGCACACATTTCCGCAATTCGACATGTCGAATTGGTCCCTAGCGCGCGGCGGAACTTGGGGCGAGCGTTGCGCACGACACGCAGATTGTTCGCAACCTCCACGACCGCGACTCACGCTCACCTCACTCTCCGCTTGGCCTCTGTGCTGACAAGGCGGCTCGGAGGCGGACCGATCCGACCAGTGCGTTCGGCGTAGGGCGTAGGGTGTTGGGCGGATGGCACTACCTCGCACACGCAACCTGCAGCAGCTGCCGCCGCCGCGCCGCGGACCGCCGTTCACCGCGTCGACGGCGTCGCTCCCGGCGCTGGCGTCCCGGTGGGTCCAGGTGGACGACGCGGAGCTCGTCCGGCGGCTGCAGCGCGTGCGCGCGCGGAGGGAGCGGCTCGAGAGCGCCGACCTGGCCTCGGGCTGCTGGAAGTGGGAGTGCAACAAGAAGGGCTTCTCCGTCTACTCGAGGCGGCGGGGCTCGGCCACCGGCGGCGACGACTGCGATCGTAGCAGTACCAGCGACAATAACAACGAGGAGGAGGAGGAGGAGGACGAGCACTGCGCCGGGGAAGTGGTGGCCACCGGCACGGTCGAGGCGTCGGTGGACAAGCTGGCGACCGTCTTCCGGTCCGCGAACGAGAGCGACTACAACGCGCGCATGAAAGCGCTGTACCAGGCGCAGTTCATCTACGGCTCGCTCGTACACGTGGTGGCGTTCCCGGACCGCCTCAGCCGGCCGGCGGACGCCGCGGACAACAACAGCAGCAGCCGCAGCAACAACAGCAGCACGCTGGCGGCCGACGGCGCGACGCAGGTGTCGGTCAAGACGTGCGCGTTCGCCAAGCCGCGGTCGCTCTCGCTCCTCGGCTCGCGCAACGAGCAGTGGTGCCTCGTGGAGCAGTTCCGGCGCACGGCGCGGGGCTTCGCGCTCGAGTTCTCGTCGCTCGACGCGAGCGAGATCTCGCTCGGCAAGGCGCGCCCGGGGTGCGTGGACGAGCTGCTGCCCGTGTCCGGCTGGCTGTCGGTCGAGCAGGCGGCGCCCAGCCTGCCGCTGCGCGTCGTCTTCCGCGCGCGCATCGATTCGCGGACGCCCGTGAGCCGGCTCACGCGGTCCGCGTCGCGCAAGACGACGCTGGCGAGGCTCATCCAGCTAGGCAGGGGCTTCAGCCGGCTGGACGACGCCGCAGCCGCGCGACCGGCAGCGGCACTGACCGACAAGAGCCACGGCAACTCGCACTGCATCTCGTGCACGGCGCGGCTGCGGCTGACATCCCGGCTCGTGGGCCGGCAGCGGCAGTGCCAGCTGTGCTTCTACGCGGCGTGTGCGGACTGCTGCCGCCGGGAGCAGCTCGTGATCTACAACCGCTACTCGGCCGCGCTGGACGTGTGCCACCGCTGCAAGGAGTCGATGCAGGGCGGCGAGTACTCGCACCTGCAGCTGCTGGCGGCCAAGCGCCACGGGTCCCACGGGTCGCTCTCGCTGCGGTCGAGCGCAGCCGCAGCCGCTGGCGCCTTCGCGGACGGCCGCACCCGCAGCGCCGTCCACGTCTGAGTGGCTGGACACGAGGGGAGACCAGCGGAGACCAGCGGCGCGCACGCATGCGCATGATGTCTTCAGCGAGCCACTTATTTACACCACGGAATTATGATCATCGCAACACACACTTTAGTTGTTTTATCGAGATCCAGCGGAAACGGTCGGATGTTCTGACGCCAAAGATCGATCGAACATTTTGTAGTGATACAAACTATGAGGTCGATGCGACTTTTATCCATAGAAATCAAGTTGTTTTCAGCACAGACGTGCATCAAATTTACAAACCATTCAACTGCGAGCTATTCCTTCGAATTTTTCGTGCGCCTTGAAGTCGCGTTCAAGCTGAGCCGAAATGCGAAGCCAGCGACTCACCACAAAAGACTTTTCAGCCATTATCAACGGAAATAAAATGCGAGCTGGTGAGAAACATTCGCTGCAACCTGGGACTCGGCGTCCAAATGGTGCGCCACCAACGTCCGCCCCGCCATTTCTGCATTCGCGGCCCGACAAGTGCGACTCAGATGCGGCAGCCAACCCACCGCCCTCCCGATCGCCCCACCGATCACCCAACGCCCGCCCACCCGAGCGACCACGAGCTGCTGGAGCGAGCGCTCGCGGCGCAGGCCGCGCTGGACCTGCGTGCGCTCACGCGGCTCAAGTGGAAGTGCGTGGGCAGTGCAGACCGCGAGTTCGCGCTGCACAGGCGGCGGTCGCCGTCCCTCTCGCCCGCTACCAACCGCCGTGGGGGGCAGCACAGACGCGAGGTGCTGTGCTCAGGGGACGTGGCCGCGAGCCCCGAGGAGGTCGCCGCGGTGCTGCACGCGACGTCCGAGAAGGCGTTCGAGGCCCGCATGCGCGCGCTGTACGGCGACGCGTTCATCTTCGGGTCGCTCGAGCGCTCGGTCGCACCGCCGCCGCGCGTCGAGGGCGGCGAGGACGACTGGCCGGTGCCGCACGTGGCCGTCAAGACGATCAGCTTGGTGGCCTCGGACGTGCTAGGCAAGAACGAGCAGTGGTGCTTCCTCGAGCTGCTCCACAGCCACGGACGCGAAGGCGAAGACAGCCAGGGCGTCACGCTCTCCATGGGCTCACTGCCGCCCCACGAGGTGGTCAAGGGCAGGCTTCCAGCGTCCAGAGTCTGCCAGCTGCACAATCTCACAGCAGCCTACTTCGTCCACGCGCTGGGGACGGACAATCGCGCTGGCGTCCGCGTGCACTTCTACGGCGCGCTGGATGAGGACGGTGACGTGTCGGGGCGGAGGGCACAGGCGCGGCTGCAGATGCTGGCGGGGGCCACGCGCAAGCTGCCGGAGCTGATCCGGCGTCGGCGACTGGGCGTGCAGGTGCGCGCGGACCACTCGGCGTTCGCGACGACCAACGCGCGCTGCACGTGCTGCACGCGCCGCTTCCTGGCGCTCGTGAGCAAGAAGACGCGCTGCTACCTGTGCGGCTTCTACGTGTGCGAGCCCTGCAGCCTCCGCGAGCGCCTCGAGATGTGCAACGGCCGCCTCGCGACTATCATCGTCTGCCGCCGCTGTCTCGACGGGCTCAACGCTTGCGACTACTCGCAGCTTGACCCGTCGGACGACGAGGGGCTCGTGCCGCGCGTGCTGCCGGACCCGCTGCCTCCGAGTCGTTCGGGCTCGCAGCAAGCTCTCAGCCTCCGCTTCTCGACCGCAGTTTCCATGTCCGCCATCAGCGAGGAGAGCTCTGCGTTCTCGGAGTTGTCCGAGGTGAGCCTCAAGCCAACTGGCGGTGGGCTTGAGTCGTCGGCGTCCTTCGCTTCCTTGTCGCCGACGGCCTCGAGCGAGTCGGTAACCTCACGCGCAAGCTCTGGGTCGAGTCGGCTGCTCATGGACGAGCTCACGGCTGAGATGACGAGTCACGAGAGCTCGGTGGCGCGCAAGGCAGCCGCCATGACGGTCCTCGGCTATCTGCTGGACGTGCCGGCGCCAGCTTCATCCACCCGCACCAAAGAGTCCAAGCAAGCGACGTTGCAATCGATTCAGCAGCTAGTGGACCGTATCCACCAAGCGCGAGCCGACCTCGCCTCACTGGTTCACAAGGCGCTGGACGTGAGCGCGTACCCTCAAGATGTCGCTTCCTGCGAGCTCGCAGGCGTCGGCGAGCGTACTTACCCTGTGATGGTGCCTCGGTCCGCCGACAAGAGCGACGCTGTGGGCTACCCCGTGCCTGAGAACGAGGCGCAGCGTCTGGACGCCATTGCACAGCTCGACGTGGACCAGCTGAGCAACATGGACGAGCTGGACGCCATCTGCGCGCTGGCGGCGGCCGAGATGGCATGTCCGCACGGCATCGTGACGCTGGTCGAGCGCGAGACGGTGCGGATCGTGGCCGCCAATGTGCGCGCGAGCTGGGACGTGGGCTGCAACCTCCCGCGCGAGCAGACTTTCTGCCAGCACTTCGTCATGGACGAGCGGCCGCTGCTCGTGCGCTACCCAGAGGCCGACGTCCGTTTCTTCAGCATCACCCCGGTCGTGCACAGCGGCATGCGGTTCTACGCCGGCTTCCCAGTGCGCGCACGCGACGGCACGGTCGTCGGCGCGCTGTGCTGCCTGGACGCGCGGCCCAGAGAGATCACGCGCACGCAATACTGGCGGCTCGTGCGGCTCGCTGAGGCCGCTTCCCGTGTGGTGCAAGCCTCGAGCGAGTCTCTGTCGACGGAGGCTGGCGTCGTTGGCGCATGAGAACAGGAAGTAGTGTAGGAGGCGGAGGAAGACGTATGTATACGAGTGCGGCGGGGCTCAAGGGCCTGCCACAGTGTGGACTGACCGTTCACCATAGCCTGAGCCTCAGAGGAAGCCTTGGTGGTAGCTGGACGAGCTCGAGGGCTGGCGTTGCGCTGCCGCCTGGAGCTTGCGCAGCTCGTAGTGCAGCTCGACGGCGCTGGGTCGTGACCGAGGGTCGAAGGCCACGCAGCGGAGCAGCAGGCTGCGCACGCCCGACGGGCAGTCGGGCGACAGTGACGGCTTGAGCGCGTCCGAGCTCACGAGCAGCGCGATCTTGGCGTCCGTGAGCTGGCGGTCGCTGTGCGGGTTGTTGTACGGGTGGCCACACGCATCGAGCTCGGCCAGCAGGATGCCGAGCGAGAAGAGATCGGCCTTCTCCGAGTACCGTTCGCCCTGCAACACTTCGGGTGCGATCCACGCCGTGGTGCCCATGCCTCCCGTCATGGTGCTCGCGTCGCTGTCGCTGCCGTCGTCCATCAGCCCGAGCCCGCCCTTGCGCTCGCGAGAGACGCCAAAATCCGACAGCTTGGCCTCGAACGTCTCGGAGAGCAGCACGTTCTTGGCCTTGAGGTCTCGATGGATGACTGGAGCAGCGAACGAGTGGAGGTACACGACCGCCTCTGTCACATCCAGCGCCAGGGCGATCTTGGCACGCGGTGTCGATCGCTCGTCGAACCACGAGAAGCCTGCGTCGAGCTTGTTCGCACCGCTGTCAAGCTCGTGAGAGGTGTCATCGTGCTGGCTGTGTCGTTGTGTTGCCGAGGTCGTCCTAGTCTTCTGCATGCTCTTGAGCAGCCCTGAGAGATCCCCGCGAGGCATGAACTCCAGCACGAGCGACAGGTCGAGCAGCGTCGTCCAGGCCACGCCGATGAAGCGCACGATCTTGGGGTGCTCGAGCCGTGCGCAGAGCTGGATCTCGCCCATGAAGCGGCGCAGTGCCTCGCTTTGGCCGCTGCCGCTCTTGAGCCGCTTCACCACCACGAGCCGCTTGTCGTGCCGCATGGTCGCCAGGGACACGACTCCGAAGCTGCCCCTTGCCAGCTCACGTCCCACCTCGATCTCGTCCACGGGCAGGCGGAACGGCACGAGAGACGCATCGTTACGCACATCGTTGGCCAGGAACCCGCTGCTATCTGGCGGCAAGTAGCTGGCCGACGTTGTCATCGACTCAGCCCCGAGCATCAGCGACGAGTTTGCCTTGCTGCCACTAGATGGAGGCATCCCGTACGTCCTCGTGGTGCTCCCGTTGCTTGCAGTGGCCTTGTTCCGCTGCCGCTGACGCCGCCGGTACATGATGAAGCCGAGGACGAGGAGCAGGACGACCACGACACCCGCAGCGACGCCACCATACGTGCCAGCCTTGCTGGAGGAAGACGTCGACGTGCTGGTGGAGCTGGCGGAGCTGTCGCTACTGGTTGGAGCCGGCGCAATCGATGAGGACGAACTCGAGGCCGCCGAAGAGGAGGTGGCCGCCGAGGAGGAGGAACTGCCGCTGGTCGACGCGTCCGGGTACAGCGCCGCGAACGTGGCGTCTTGGAGTGAGCAAGCACCACCGTCAGCAACTGGAAGGTGGGAATCACACTGGGAGTCACACGAAAGAGGACGCACCATCGAGCACGCAGGCTTGGACTCCGTCGTGGATGGCCGTCAGGGTGGCTCCTGCAGTCGAGCAGGACGAGACGGACGCCGTGATCTGGACGGTGGCGGCCTGGAGCACAGCCACGTCCGACTGGCGCAGCTCGAAGGTCGTCACTGTCGCGCCGCTTAGTGTCCTACTCCAGGCAGAAGCACGTCGTTAGCACTGATCAGCCGCCTACGGAGAGGGAAGGAAGAGAACGCACAGCGTCGTGAGCGATGAGGGGAAGATGACGCCCGAGATGTCGGTGATGCCGCAGGTGGCGCAGTCCCTGGAGCGTTGAATGCACCGCCCGACTCGTCAGCTGCTGTTGCATGAGCACAAGCACAAGCGAACGAGGCGGCGTACAAAGTGGCGAGCGTGTCGGGGAAGACACCGCCGGAGAGCGACTGCAGCTGCGTGTTGCCCGTGAGGTAGAGCGACTGGAGCGCCGGTGGGAAGCGAAAGTCGGCGAGCGACGCGATGGCGTTCTTGCGCAGGTACCTGCGCCAGCAGTACGACACCGGTGTCAGCTTCTCCACGCCACCGCTGTCTTCATTGCCCTCGTCCTCACAGCGAAGTCAAGGCGTCAGGGAAGTCGGACGCGCGCGTGGATGTGATGGCGTTCAGGTCCAGGATCCTGTCGGCGGTTACGGACGTTAGAAGAGGAGTGAGATGCGAGGCAGACGCAGATGCAGACACGCACAGTCGCCGCAAACTCGATGGGAAGGCGAAGCCGTCGAGCGTCGTGATCTCGTTGCTTGTCAGGTCGCTGGCGGCACATTCAGCCGTCAGTCCGGCGCTCTGTCGCCTGTAGGAGAGCGCCAAGGAAGGAGGCGGCGAGACGTACATGTACTTGACGCTGGACCCGTCGGCCGCGAACGCCGTGATCTGGTTGACCCACAGCCGCCTGCATCTCCTCCGTCAATCCCGTTCCGACCATCTTGATAACGACAAGAGCGGGGCGTACAGATTGGCGACCTTGGGGTAGCTGGCGACGGCCTGGATCCCCGCGTAGCTGGCGTTGATCATGAGCTCGCTCGGGTCCTCGGACGCAGTGGCGTCCACCTGCGTCTCGCTGCAGTCCGGGCTCACGATCACGGCGGCGCTGTCGTCTCCGGTCGCGAGCGCCGCCAGCGTCACCACATCTGGCGCCGAGATACCCGACAGCGAACACGTCGAGCTCATGTCGTTCGCCAACCAGACGTAGAGAGCGAGTGGGAGAAGGAGAATGTCCGAGTGACTGAGGTTCACGGCGAAAGCACATGGTCGTGGAGTCTGTGGATGGAGCATGTGAATTCAACAAGTGGCGAGAGGAGAGAAGTGGGCGGCCGGACAGCAGCAGGACTCAATGTGCGTGTCGTGCCACTGCTCAGCCGCTTCACTTCGCGTTGCGCGTCGCATTGTGGTCTCCATGGTCTTCAATCACAGATCGGCGTCTTGCAGCGGAGACTGTGCCAGCAAGATGATGTGGGCGAGTTCATAGTCCGTGAGTGAACTGCGTCCAGCGCTCGACTCGTCTCTCGTCATGGAGACCAAGCGACTTCGAGGACGAGGCGACGAGTGAACAGACTGCTAGCACCCACCGACTGTTAGTTGGCGCATAAGCTAGGCGGAGGGCGGCGTTGTGATGAAAGGAGACATGGAGACGTGCATTGCCATCGAAGAGCTTCGGGCGATCGCCCTACCGGTCGCCCTACTGGTCGTCGCTCGGCTCGGGGAAACGCAGGTGCAGCCAGTCGATGAGCGCGGCGAGCGCCTTCTCTCGCTCGGGGTCGTTGAACAGGTCGTGGTAGAAGCCGTCGAGCAGCACGAACTCCTTGTCGGCGTTGGCGAGCCGCGCGTAGAAGGCCTGTGCGAGCGGCACGCTCGTGACCTTGTCGGCGGAGCCCATGAGGAAGAGCACGGGCAGCTGGCAGAAGGCCGAGTCGGCCTGCTCGACGCGCGGGTCGGCCTGCAGCGCCAGCATGGCGGCCAGGCTCTGTTCGCCCATGCGGCTCGTCATCGGCTCGGTGGTCGTGAGCGGGTCGGCGTCGAAGTCGGCGTTGAAGGCCGGGTCTCGGCACACGAACGCGCGGTTGACGCCCGGCACGATGCGCGCCTTGGGCAGCAGCAGCGACAGCGGCTTGCTCACCCACGACTGCACACGCAGCACGGGCGTCATCTCGACCGACACGGCGGGCGCCACGAGGAAGAGCGCGCGGAAGGCGTGCTCGCCCGCCAACGCCGTGTGCAGCCCGACGAGCGTGCCGTAGGACATGCCGCCGAGCAGCAGCGGCGGGAGGCTGTCCGTCTCCGCCTCCTTGTCCGTGACGCTGGGCGGCAGGCCGAGCATGGAGGGGATGACGTCGCGCTTGGCCATGGCCACGAAGGCGTTCGTGTCGTCCACAAAGTACTGGAAGCGGGCGCCGTGCGCGCGCAGCCCGTGCTCGCAGCTGTCGCTCGCGCCGTGGCTCAGCAGGTCGTAGGCCGCCACGCCAAAGCCCGCGGC